>DWHO01004121.1:0-11331 GCA_018247575.1 Eurytides lysithous rurik
ATATTACATAATTAACACGCTTAGTTTTACATACATATGTATAATAAAAATATACAACATCAATTTTAAAATATATATCGACGGTAGAAATTAATTTTTTCGTATCTCGAAAAATACAACTTTACAGCGCAGACAAAAAACGACTTCAAAAATTTATAACTTATATATCTATAACGGTAGAAATTTGGAACATATTGTTCTCATATATGTATAAGTAAAGAAAGAAAATCTTTCTTTACTTTAAACCTTATTTCACCTACTTAAGTGGAATATTCTAAAATTACTCCTTGATTGATTTTGGAGATTTTCGTCGAAGTATTCAATCGCTAATAAATATTTCCAGTACTGCGAAATGCGTATGATTAATTAATTATGCGGAAATTTAATCGTTGTGTCAAACGAGATATTAACGTAATTATAATTTTGTTTGTAAAGGTGACTTCATTATATTTTATGAATCATGTAAGAAATCAATCTGTTTGTAATGTTTAAGAACTCATTAAAAATGAATTTTGAGTAATTAATTAAAATACAAAATATCGGACTTAGTCCAAAATTGTTACGTTAAGGTACTTATGTATATTTGCAATTGATGCATTAGGTTTCTAAACAGTCCATAGATATCGATGTTTCAGAGGTCATAGACCCAGCCTCCACCCAGTGAATGAATAAATAACATTTCCACCTGAAATAAAAGGACAGTAAACGTCGGTGGTCCCCAAAAAGTAGTTAATCGCGTTTAGAGACCGCCTCCGTGCACGAATGGCTTCATTTACGATTTTTATTTCCGACTAGTGGTGGGAAAGGCTACAAAATACGGCGTATTTTGGTCGGGGAATAAATTTCTTGCCTTTTTAAAAGTTTTTAATGAGCCTTCATTTTACTATATGTACTTATATGCATGTCTTGATCATCTGTAGTGACAGATCTATTGTTATTAAATATATTGATTTTTTTTAATAATGTGTCAAAGAATTATCAAATGGATGTTGAATTATCTAATCATCAAAATCTACCACCGCTTCATATAAACTATCTAAGATTGGAGTAAGGTCTGTCCTTACACCAACCATAATATACCAAAAATACAATCCCATAAACATAATAAACAAAACGATTAATTTAAAATAGATTTAGTTATAAAGTTCATATACACAAGCCATTATACATGAGTACCGAATGTCGATATGACTATTTTTTTCAAATCAAATCAAAATACTTTAAGCTTGAAGCTACCACTGGCTCGGAATGCAGTTCTGCTGAGAAGAGCCGGCGGGAAACTCAACAGTTGCACTTTTAAAATGTCCTTACAATGCCTTAATACAATAGTATCTATCCCACATACGAGTCAATCAACTAAATTCCGCGCATTTTGGTCCACCAGAAGCTTTTGAACAGTATAATATCTAAGATTTATGTAATACATTATTTATAATTTCAGTTTCAAAATGCTAAAATGGTAGATCCAGGACATCTTGTGGTTATTATATATGCGTATCCTGAGTTTACCCGTGAAGGATTTTTTCACCTTTTGTAGAAGAAACCGAGGTGTAACACCTCGGTTTCTTATTCTTATTCTTATTTCTAGTATTTACCACGCGTTTGTCACTGAGTTTTAAGAAAGTATTAAAATTTTGTCAGATATGTTATTTGGCAAACTTATCGATGACTGTAATGATCAGTACAACACTACGCATAATAAGCGCTATCGGTGTATTGAGATTAACTCGCTTTTATAGCATCAAGTTAGTGTACGTTAAATTTAACGATTCTACTCCATTGGGCTATTGCTCTAAATTGGCTCGGACAAAGATGCTGAAGCTCGATTTTAACTATTCACTTTATTTACGAAAACGTTCGGACGTCGTAAATGCACAGGATATGTTCTGTTTGCGAAAACAAAGACATGTGTGATCTGAGCTTGCCAATGTGTGTATTGTGTTGTTTTTATAGCACGGGTGTATTCATAAGTTTCTAATTTTTTATGTTTAGTTATTCCTTTCCCTCGACTTTATATGACCCAAAAGAGAATGACGTTAAGTATATATGTTAAAAACTTTAGGTAAAGTCACATAAACCACATTTAAGAACTATTATATTTGACTGTGTGATGGCAGTCAACATAACTTCTTTTATTATATTGGCATAACAGTCGAAATTGGATTGTCAGTTGTTTCTTTAGTTTGACATTTAAATTTTTATCTAATAATATAGAATGTTTAATTATTTAATTTATCTTCCTCGATCTTTGAGCATGAACTGAGAGTTTTTTTTTTATTTAGGTCAGTAATATTTTTCTTAAAATACTGGAAATCGATTTAAAATATAATTCACACCGATGGTATAACTTCTATCATTGAAAGAATATACGAAAGGGTTTATCCGGTTTAATAGTTTCGTTATCATCAAATGTTTGAAAGTGGTAGTACACGTCTAGTAGGGTGTTATCAGTTATTCTACCTGGCCAGTAGAACGTAATGTGTGAGCATAAAACAGCGAGCTGTTGTCGAGAAAGCGCGTCGCTTCTTAATAACATAGTTTCAAACGGTATTTGATATACTCGGATTTAAAACTGACTCTCAGATATTCCCGTCACCCATAGATAGAAGATGTTGTATCTCTAAACCGGGATATGGCAGGGCTTGCAAATCACAAAACACCTCCATCTCACGCCGATTTTCTGTGTGGTCGTGGTATTTATCCGGCTCATTCAGCAGCGGGAGCTGCAGCGTAGCTCTGCAACCGTACAAAGACCTTGATTCCTATTAAAGCAAAAAAGTGTAAATAAATACATATAATAAACAAACAAAAGTTGCGCAGACTCTGAAAGAGGTTTACCATTTTACTTTAATTCTAGTACCACTCATGGCTGTTTGAAATTGGGTATAAAATAATTTACTCGTTCTGTTTATGGCTCCTTTCAACAATACATTTGAGTGAATTTGAAAGTTAGCAATCTTAAATATTTATCTGCGGAAAGATTATCATACTCTATTTATGTAAGTACTAATTACACACGAAATATTAATGGTAACTTAGTGGGGTTATATATGATTTTGGGAAAGATAGATTAATAAGTACCTTTAAATTGATTTACAGAGTGTTTTTAATTAAACTTAAAAACGATACAATAAACTCGAAAGTGTGATGAAAAGTGACACTTTTGCTCTGTAGCAAAAAAAAGTGTGATGAAAAGTGACACTTTTGCTCTCGCTGTCGGTACAGTGGCTCCAAAATAGCAATGACTAGTTAGGTGAGTTTCGAACTGCTGCAATACATTTGTTACCCACAGATACAAGAGGATACGTGTACTTATATGCCTGGTAATTTCTCTCAAAATATAGGCAATATTTTCAGAAAAATTAAAGTTAGTGTTACGGGCACTATAAAACTTGCTTACTGTTTGGCTACAAAAAAAACTTACTTCAGTGTGGTTTTTTTAACAGAAAAAGTGACAAGACATACAAATCATCCATCTGATGTTACGACGCAAGCAAGACGCCTGACATACAGCTCCTGCCTGATTCACATGATCCTACAAAGTCAAAATGTCGTTGAAGTTTGAAAATCGTCCTATCGAAAACTAAATCTTTGTTCTGCTTCCGCTTAAATCGTCAGCCTTGTCAGGTGTAATGCGAGACTATGTCATACTCAATGTAGAAAGTTCTTTTTTGAATAGTAGAATCACTCTGAATGTTGACAAAGGTGTCTCGAGGAGAAGAAGTGATAGAGGTTGAATCACTGAGTGAATTGTGGATGGACTACAAGAGAATGACAAAGCTAGCCTCACAAATTTTATACATAGTTGCTTAGCCTATGTCATCGCGCGCAATTAATACGGTCAATCGAATGTTTTGTACATTTGTGTACTGTGAAACCCTTCATCAAAACTAGTTGTTGATTGATGCGCTATCCATCGTTTCTTCTGAAGGCTTCCCAACAGTATTTTATTGTCAAATTAAGCAATGGATATTAAAGATCTCAAAATTACGTATATCGTTATGAGATTAAACGTGCAGACTCCTGTTGGATTCTGAACGATTTTTCGTCATACCAACCGCACGGCCCTCTGATCATTGTGAGCTGCTCACGCGTTTAATTAGTCGCCGTGAGCAGGAAGGGTGCTTTTGATTACATCGATAATTGTTTCCCGACTGTAGCTGACGTCACGAGTGTTTACATGTACCAGATTCTGGGAAACAGCTATTGCTATTTATAATTATGTTTTTTTTCTGTTTCTATATAAAAATCGTTGCCTGTATTTTAAGATGTCGTTTGTATTAATTACCTTCATAAAACCAAATAAGTACAAAATAGGCCTTTTAATACAAATACAAAATAATTGTATTAAAAGGGCATTTTTCGTACGTAAATTTTACATCTAGATGACCAGATCGGCAATGATTATCTGTAGTTCGTACAAACGAACCCACGACATGAAAAGTCGAAGCCACTACTTTAGAAACTGCGCTAAACGAGTCATATGTACGTGTCGAGAATAATGGACTTAGATAGCATTTTTTTTAATAAAAGCTCTGTTTAAAAGTCACTTATTTCACTTACCATTCTAAAAAAGACATTCGTGCTAAAGATGATAACTTTTTACATCATATCAGTATTTTCTAACTGCGTCTAACCCGTAGAACTCTCGTAGAGTCTGTCTGGGATCATGCTACTGCATTATCATCAGACACACGATTTTATCGTCCCATCAGTTTTTCTCTTAAAAAGTATGAAAGGAGGACGAACCAACGGATCGACTAACATTTACAGTGATAACATTCGAAAGGATTATTCTGATGAAAAGTTAAATCATTTCTGCTTTGAATTGCATCAGACCGTCGCTGAAAGCTCAAATCTGAACTGACCTAACGAATGTCAATTAGACCTTTCGACTCTCATTGTTCGAGGATGACTCAGGTGCTTCCGGAAATTACCTTTCATTGTGTTCGAGCAACGATACAGAAAAGCGGGCCGTAAAATTAGAAAAAGTGCCTGCGGGGGAGCCTCCAATCCCTCTCGAATAGTCAGTTTTACGATCCTATTATAAAATGGTCTTTATGAGGAATTTTATTGCCCAAAGACTTACGTAATTTCGTCACGGGAAAGCGAATGACGAGATTGAGTTAAGGATCTATTAAAAGTTTACCAGCGCTCCGAGGTATTCAGGTCAGGATCTGCGGACGATTACGTGGCAAAAGTCAATTAAACAGCTTTTAATGGCACGAATATTAAACTTAAATTCATATCGCAATCTAAGGGACAGATTCCGATTTTTATTGAGACAAAAGTTTCCACCCGCCTTTAGTAAAAGAAGTTAATTTAAAGAAATAAAAGAAAATCTCTAACATGAGAAACTATTTTGTTCAACGCCACAAACAATATGTATAAGGGGTCACTGTTGCCTAACAAGACAGAACTTTTCTAAGCTACTGAAAATGCTGGAAAAGTTGTAGCATTTTATTAATAATGGTAAAATTTCACGGCCTAAGGACAGAAATCACTATTCATGGCTTACTGTGCCAACCAATAAGACAAACATGTAAACAGTGACGATAAAAGCTAAATAGAAACAAACGTAATTGTAAAACAATTGATATTGACTAGTCTACTACTATGAAAAGTCTTTTTAAACGCTTTAGTAACGAAACTTAATAGTTATAGTCATTTCTTATTAAAATTCCACGGTCTTTGGTGGTTCTACTCTTTGGGAATTGTTAAAAACATGAGCAGAAACATCACATCACGGATTCATATATCTATAAATCTTTTATACATATAAGATATAATAAAAAAAAAGATTTTTAATTAAAATTATAAAAAACAAAGTTATTCCTACTCAACAGTCCGCCAAATCGTTTTCAGTTTCAAATAAAAATTTAATAATGTCTAAGCAAACAGAAAACATTAAAAATTGTGTTTTTCTTTTCGAATTCAAAAGACGTTTTCTGTTTAGTGCACCGGCTATAAAGAGTTAGGTAAGCATTACCTTTGTGTATAAACGAAGCAACCGTTAGTAAAATAGGCATTCCATCAAAACCATCCCTTGTCTCATATAAACAATAGATATAAAACGAGCGAAGTGGAACACCCCTTTTGGATTTGGCGGACTCAGCAACCATCATGCCTGCCGCGTAGATACATGATGTTCACATTTTCGTTTTCGACTCGTACAAACTATTCGGTATACATAGAGAAATGAATATCTTGACGTTTAATTTCAGAGATTAAGTGTCTTTTACTTACATATATCGAAATTTAACGTAAAGCCTACATTGACCTGTAAAATATTGGCCTAGTAAGAAACGTTTGAAATGATAAAATAAAATATTTTGAATATATAATCTATATATCATAATTATATAATCTATTATTATATATAATCTAACATTTATATAATCTTCTTATAGTAGCTTACGTAAGCTACTATAAGAAGAACTAACACATTAATTTAGTAAAGAAAAAATATTTATTATGAAACATCCTGTATTTTTACAACGCATATGCATTTATAGTGTAAGCTGAGTTGTTGTCCGATGCGAAATCAATCACAGCTTCCGTTGGACACCTGATGCTGTCTGACTATCAATTTCAAATACGTAGACATATATAAATTTCATATATGTATATTATATTTTTATACAGTCCACATATAGTTTTGCGCAAATTTTATGCCGTTTTTATAATTGTAACAATTATTGTTTAAGATCTGTAATTAATATATTTATATATATATATATATATAATAACATCGACCGTCTAACGCCAAACTAGGCAGAGCCTGTACTATAGTAACCAGTCCACTAATATTGTAACTTAAATATTTTATATGCATACTTATGTAAATGGTTAACACCGAGACACAATAAACAAATACTTTTACACATCGCACAAATATTTTGTCCTGAGCCAAAATCGAACCCACGACCTTCGGCTTGTCATGTACCGGCACCAGCCCATGTCTTCGCCCCGTGACCAGCATCACCTTACCCGGCCTAAGTCACCGGATTAAGTAGAACGCTACCCCAACGCCTCTTGCCAACCATTATTCGCTGATGCATCGATCACCACATTCAGATTGTGACCTCAATACACTGACCCTTCTTTAATGTAGCTTCTCTAAAATTCAGTAAGTGTTGTTCAATCGTTGAACGCATTCGCAGCTAGGCTACTTAGGTTAAAGTTATTATAATGTTACTTCCAATAAAGTAACTTTCGTTTTAAGTGATTCTAGTTCCTTTATTGCACCCTCTGGCTGTGGTCTAACTTAATTTGCTTTGCAATCAGGAGCACTAACCGGTACACCAACGGATCGAGTAATTAAAGTGTTTGTTTTTATTCTTCGTAAGTTATTTGTATGACTGTTTATAAGTAATATGTTGTCTCAGAGTAATGGTGCCCAATCAATAAGACTTCAGCTAATTGTGCGATAGTATACTGGACAAGCACTTGCGCGGGCATAGGTGCTCACTCTTTCTTTGTTCTCATAGCCGGTGAGATGCGACCGGAGAGAGATAAGGCTCAGAGTTTATCGCATTAAACTGTCCTCTTAGTAACGATTTCTCCAAGTCAACGGTTGAAAGACTTTCGATCTACGACCTCTGATTTATAAAGTGCGGGCCTATACCACTAGCCTCGGAGGTATGTTGGTAACTAAATGAAAAGTAGAGCTATAAAAGTTCTTATTAATAACAAGAAATAAACTTACTAGATGATTGTGTGGTTACACCACTAATACCTACCCCTCGACTAAGAATGGTTCTGTGTATTGTATAAATAGTTAACTGCGGTTTTTTCATTTTCAGTTTCATTACAAAGATTTTTTATAAGTAGTTTAAAGTTCGACTCATTTCAGCTAGCTGTAGACTACAACATAGCGCCATTTTAAATCCTAGTTTTATTGGCGTTCCTTGACAATAAAGTATGGAGCTAACAAAATAGCGTGAGCCACCACAATTTGTTAGGAACTGGACGTTGCAACGGTGAGCTATGGCAAATAGGTTTTATAAAAATCTATCGCTTTTAAAGTCCATTACGAACAAAGGAGTTTTGATAGCGCGTTGAAAAAGGTTGTATTTTATGAAAATTATTACACCCTAAAGACTTGCTAGACTATAATGATGGTGAACTAATTTCTATTTTTTATCACTTAACTTTTCACTAAATAATGGCGGACAGTATAGTAAATGCTTTTTTATAACAATTTCTTATATTTACGCGAACACTTCATATTACAAATAATATCGTTTTATGGATTTTATTGCTGTTTAATTTGATTTTAAATTCTCATCTTTACAATGTTTATGCTCACGGGACAAACAGGGATCATTAGACCTTCTTAATAACATAGTTAGGCCAACCTGACTTCGATTATTCATTATTTATTTTTAACTTTATAACAAAATTAAATCGCTATTAAATCTACGTATCTGAATTTATTTCGTTTTCTCATTTATAATTTTTCTGGTTTAAGTAATTTCCGCTAAATAATCACACCGAACCATTGCTTCATTGCTGCTCAAAGAAAGGACAAATGAATAGTCACACTGTTGTATTTGAAATATCAAGCTTACAAGTAATAAGTTCTTCGTAAGAATGGTTTTTAAATAAAATCGCATCGCAAGCCACTATTTAATGTCTACCTTCATCTTACCGCTATTAACACATTACATGAAGCTATCGTTAGTAAAATTGATATACATTCACTTGTATCACATGCTACAATATTTAGATACACATTTCTAATACTAAGAAAATGTCTGTGCCACCATAAAGGGTTTTTCATATAGTGATATAGAACATTTTTATTAACCTTCATATTTTCTTAAACACATCCCTAAGGGGAGGCTCGCAGATCCGGGGAATGCGCTGCGGTCCACGGAGTCTGTTCATCATTTCGAATACAGGTTTCAGTTCATCTTGAGTTACGCCCTGAAAATGTAGAAAAAAAAAACATTAACACACTCTCTAAAATACACCGAGCCTTACCATCTGAAAAAAGTAAATTAGTAAATGCGACAAACTGCCAAGTACAATAGTTTTTGATTGAGCCTTGATGGCTGGCAATCCACCACCGCGTGTTTTTCACGACTTTTTATCCCTACATGAAGCATATTTTACCTATTACCGACACGACAAGACGTGGACAGGGGTGATCACTCACCATCAGGTCAGTCACCTGCTAGTCCACTAAAAAAAAACTTATATATGTCTCACTGCTGGGGGACAGACTTCCTCTATACATAGAACATAAGGGCACAGGTGACCGCGCGGCACTAATGAGGATTGGCGGACTTCACACATCAAAACATTTTGTTTCTTAAATATGCAAATTTCCTCACGATATCTTTTTTCACCATTGAGCACGAAAAACGAAAATTAACTCGGTACCGGGTTTATTTTATTTAACGTTTAGTTCGACAATCATTTTTTTTTCTAATGAACATCCTATTAATTACAATGTTAAATGATACTTTAATTAAATGGCAGCGGAGCATCTTATTGTTTCTGAGACCGATCTTATGCTTTTTAGGCTTGACTGCACTTCCCTGAAAGAAAACATTGTTCTATTCTAATAAAATGTGTCATAAATGTGATTCGTCTAGTGCAGACGAAGTCGAATTATTTAATAAAAATATGACCGTAACGGACATCTAGCAGATGAGAAATAACGTTATTGATTAAAAAAAAAGCAAAATAAGACGTAATAAAAAGATAAAAATGTTGCTGAATCATCCAACTAAACAATGCTGCAACGAAATTCGTTAACCAGGCGTAAGTTCTATTTATGGCAATAAAGAAAATGACTAAATAGTACGTATACATATAGGCTCTTTACTGCTCTTTATTTCTCATCGGCTAAACGAGGTGTCGAGATTATCACTACATAAAATAAATCGATAAAAGAAGAAAAAACTATAAAAATATAACCGTTATTTAAAAGGTAATACATGTTAGCCTTCAAAAGGCAATTTATAATCTATAAACAGACTTAATCTATTTTAAAATATGTATCGAACCGGTTTTATTATTTAAACCCAATTCGTCATCAGACAAGTTGATATTATCTGTATCTTTATCCATTTATTCGTGACGACGTAATAAAACTAAAAATATATTCTATTAAAATATATGCCGGAAATCGCAGCGCTCTTCTATATTTCTATGGATCGTCAGATAAATTTACTGAAATTTCTGAAGCTGTTTAATTTTCTAATGTTTTTCGTTTTATAATTTGTGACGGTATAACGAAACTGTCAATACCTCTTGGCGTCGGTAGATTACCACGGCGATCATTCGTCCCCAGAGCATTTGTAGGAGAAATGGTCCGGCGTTGTCATTCGTCTCCAATAAATGCAACTGCATCATATCGTCGTGCGAAATGGCTTGGCCTGACAATGGATCAGATACTTTACTGACAGGATAGCATAAAAATGAATATGATAGTAATATAATACCTTCTTGGATTTACGCATATGTCATACATTATTATTAAGATTGATTACTGATATGTTCGAGCGTTTAGACTCATTTTTATAATTCATGGTCTAGCAGGCTAAATAAGAGGCAACAGTCGATAAATTCATTGCATCGTTACAAGTAACTCTCTATTTTTTCTCTACCCGTCTTCTCAGGGCCGGAGTCCCTCAAGGCTCTGCCCTCTCCCCTCTGCTATTTTCGCTGTACACGAGCGATATCCCAAAAGATCCTCAAGTCGAACTCGCACTTTTCGGGGACGACATTACCCTTTATTATACGGACAGGCTACCTGGCCGTATAACTGTCCGCCTCCAATCTGCCGCCAATCGCCTCGGCGAAGGGTTTCGCACTTGGAGAATAGACGTCAACGCGTAGCAATACACTTCAACTGGGCTAACTTCCTAACCAAACCTCTCATCGGTCCTCTCACCCGTGCTCGCCAGCATAGGCGATTGGGCCAGATCACCCTTTACGACCAAACAATTCCTTGGAAGAGAGAGGTGAAACACCTTGGTTATACCTTGGTATTTCACTGTGAAATACCTTGTCTTTTAGTAATCACATCCAAACTGTTAGGAATAAAGCCATCTACGTCTGCAGCCATCCCTACCCCCTAACAAACCCAAGGAGCAAAATGTCCTTAATACACAAGCTCTTATTGTACAAGGCCTGCGTCCGTCCCATCTTATCATACGCATGCCCATCCTTCGCGCATATCCCCCAGTGTCGCCTTCAGGTTAATACAAAATAAATTCATCCGCACTGCAACCAGTACTGAGTGGTACCAACACAACGTCGACCTGCACAGTGCCTGCAGCCTTCCGACGTTACATGAGCACTTCCGCGCTCTAT
>DWHO01004122.1:0-11330 GCA_018247575.1 Eurytides lysithous rurik
TTTTATGACCATGGACGAGACCTGAATCCACCACTTTGACCCCGAAACCAAACAACAATCGATGACTTGGAAACGAGCCTCCACACCAACGCCGAAGAAATTCAGTGTCAAGTTCAGTGGGAAAGGTTATGGCATCGGTTTTCTGGGATGCTGAAGGAATTATTATGGTGGAATATTTGGAAAAGGCGGCCACTATGACAGGCTCTTACTCACTACGCAGA
The DNA here is from genome assembly GCA_018247575.1 of Eurytides lysithous rurik. Taxonomy (NCBI): domain Eukaryota; kingdom Metazoa; phylum Arthropoda; class Insecta; order Lepidoptera; family Papilionidae; genus Eurytides; species Eurytides lysithous. The sequence continues at coordinate 222 of DWHO01004122.1, forward strand.
CCAAGAAGATTGCGAGAGGCTATTAAGTCAAAAAGACACGGTAAACTGCGCGCTGGAGTGCTGTTGTGCCGTAGTTGCGATGGCTGCCATTCAAGAAACGGGGTTCGTCGTTCTATCTCTTTCCTCGGCTCAAAGAACACCTTCGGGACAACAAATTTGAGGATGATAGTGAAGTGATGGCCGCAGTAGAGGCATTTTGGGAGGGTCAAGACAAAGAATGTTTTTCAAAGGGAATCATGGGTTTAGAAAAAAGATACACTAAATGTATTAACTTGTTAGGAGACTATGCTGAAAATTAAAATACTTTTTTTAATGTAATAATTCTGTTACTTATTGATTACCCCTCGTATATTATACTGTTAATCGATTTCAATATTTGTTATGTGATCGTTTTGTTTTCAGAGAAACGTTGAAGAATATCACAAAATGGCCCATAAAAATTGTGTATAGAAAACACTAGAAACAATGCTCGACACCTAAGTTGGACTAGCGCATTGTTAAAGCAATGGAGAGATAAATATAAGTCGGACGTTCGGGCCAAGGGAATGGCTGAAAAATATGATTAGTATTAATGATTAATGAGAGGATGCAACAGTAGAATGGATGGACCGTAGGATGGGCGTCAGTCGGGCGCTAATACTTTTAGCATTATTTTTATCCTCTACCCACGCCTTTGTAGCCGGAATTGATGGTGAGCTAATACGCTAAAGAATTAATTTTCATTTCCGTTTATGGATGTTATTAAACATCCATTATATATATCGAATCTTTAATAGCCATAGAGATGGTTTGGTATGGCATTCAGAGATTGACTTGAAAATAGGCCGTCGTCATCTTGTCGAGTCTCATATTGACCAACCATAAAATAATATTTAAGTTGTAAATACGCATTTGAGATTAAGCTCGGATAATTAAGCCCGGAGTGTATTCCGAACATCTTAAAATATTAATGCAATCAACATTCAAGTTCTTTCAGGACTTAATAATTTGTCTTCAACTTGTAACTTAGTTTCAATTATTTTAGTTAGCCTGAATTCCAAAACTTATTCATGATTGTATAATAACTTTTTCCCGTCTTTATGTATTTATTTAACGATACAAAGTAAATATTTCATTTACTTTTTTTTAAAAAGGCCCATTAATGTATAAAGAGGCGTTGGAAGATGGCAACACAACCCTTTCCTGTGATACTGCGCCAGGAATTGCAAACGACGAAATCATGTTACTTGTGTGGTATAAAGGGGACGAATCAATTTATAGGTAAGTATGTATTTAAAAACAAAATAATAACCTGTTGTTTCCCATAAATAATTCATATTTTCGAAATTAAAATTAACTGTGTGAGTATGAAAGTCAAAAAGCAATGATGTTTTTGAAATTGGCAGTATTTTATAAAAAGAATTTGTCACAGATACATGTATCAAAATTGCATTTTCTCAGATATAAACTGTGACCATCATCATAATCATCATCAGCCGTTTCTTATCCACTGCTGGATATAAGCCTCTTTGATGGCACTCCACTGAGCTCGGTCTTGGGCTCTTTGTTTCCAACCTGTGGCCATAATATACCTAAAAAACACAAAAATTTCTCTTTGTTGTTCACGTTGAATTTAGAATAAATTTGTATACACAAATATTACCCAATTAATAAAATTTCTAACAATAATTCCAGTATAGGGCCAAGGTCACGTGAAATATTGTTTCGGTAAACGCCAGTTAAACGATGAATCGGATTTTGTCAGTGGGTGGTAGTACAAGTGTACTACAAATGTTGTAGAGCTTATTTAGGGAAGAACCTCAGTACCTCCAAACTTACTTAGCAAGCTTAACCGTATTCTTTTAAACAAAGTTCTTCACTAACTTCTGCAATATTGCAACACAGGATGATATTTCCAAAAAGGTTACTCAGTATGTATGTTTTTTATGTAAGTAACATCTCATATCTCAAGGTAAAGAATGCAGTATAGAGTCAAGACGCCATCGCGTTTTGCCACAAGGCCACGCGCGTTATATTTAATCTCGTTACAAAATCGTGTCCCTCCCTAAAGCATGTAAAATCAAACCGGTTACGCGAATTTAAAATAGGTGATGTTATTGCGATACACATTTTTTAAAATAATTCTTTCTCATAGTGCGACCTCACCAGATTTTAACAGATTCTCTAACGTGTTTTAGTTTTGACGCTCGCAGCGGCGGTGAATGGTCGAGCCCGACTTTTAACACAAACGAAAGGTTGAACATTGATATACGAAGAGATCCTTCATCACTGTATTTGTCTAAATTGAGGGAGGATGATCAGGCAGTGTATCATTGCAGAGTTGAGTTTCTGCTCTCTCCTACCAAACACACCGGAGTCAATCTAATAGTTATTGGTATGAGTATCATCGTTACAAAAACATTACTGAAGGAAGAACGACTTACAATGGAAGAGAACGTAATAATTTGATTGATTTCAGTGCGACCAAGTAAACCGTTTTTCATGGACGAATTGGGCAATAAAATTGAAAATGAAGTCGGACCGTACTTCGAAGGTGATACCTTGGTGCTTAATTGTCTGGTGATTGGAGGTAGGATGAAAGATATTTGAATGTTGCAAAACATTTCTTATTTATATTAATATAATAAAACTTTTATATTAACCATTTCAACTCCATAATATATATATATATGCATATAACACAATTCATCATATTTTACTTAACCGAAATAACAAGTACATTGGAAAAAAATGAAAATATACGTTTTGAAATGAAACATGACGCGCTGGAGCTTTTGCGGTGACCATGCGCCTCTTAGTTTTCCAATAATTTGAATAAATCAAATGCACAAGAATCTAGTTTATTTGCATTACAAGTATACTTGCGTATACCGTAAACGGGCATATCAAATACACTTTAGATTTCTCTGTCTATTGACAAGCCGATAATGCGAGTACAATTTTTGTTTTTACGAAATCCTTGATGATATATAAAATATAAAAACTTCTTGATAAATCTTTTTGATAATTTTCTGGTTCTTTGACGCAACGATGAACCAGTCAAAGAAGTGATTTATTTTAAACTATATTTATATGATAAATAACATCTTTGCAAATCAAAGATGTTATTTATCATTAGCATAACATTGAATTTGGAATTTTAATTAGCCTATTAATTCACGTGGGTTACGAAAAAATAATAAACAATATAAATATGCCTTTGCAAACCTGCTCAGTTTGGGTAGTTCCGAGTCCATCTGGCCATTTCAGTTTAGCTTGCCAGTTGTTTCACCGTCAAGCAGTAATGCGTAAGCATGTGTTCTGGTTTATAAGGCAATGTTATCAAAGTATTTATATTGCTCACAGAGATATACCATCAAAAATATATTTATGACGGGCGTAATGCGTAGCCAAATAGTATTAAATTGGTTTAGTTCAAAACAATGTATGTATGTTATTATGCGTTTATGAGCAATAGAATTGAACGCACAACCGACTAACAGATGTATGACTTACTTCTTTACCTACATTTGTTTAACGCCTAAGGAAAAGTTAAAAAATAGCGAAATGGTGTTTTTATTAAAAAACTAGAATTGAGAAATAGGTAATACAAGAGCTTATAAATTTTAATTATACGCTGAAATATATTTCAGCACAATCGCTTCCATAGCCACGACGGCTACTAAAAAAGCCTCTTTAGCGATAAGAAAATATCCGCTATTTAGACGTAAGGGCGGATGATGTGACCACCAGTATCTCTCATGTAGAGAAAATTTTGAACAGTCAATAATTTTGCAGGAAGACCTCCACCACAAATCAGTTGGTTCTCTGGTGACGTTCTAGTTGATGCTACAGGAAGAGAGAGCGACATTCCTAACGTGAGGGAGAATGAATTATATCTACCACTAGCTCGGGACATGGTTGAAAATGTATCTTGTATAGCAAGTAATACCAAATTGTCCCCGCCGGTATCCGCTTTTGTTCATATTGAACTATATTGTAAGAAGAATAAACATTACTTATGATTTTGGGTTAAATTAGATGATTAGTTATTTGTTATCCTATGGATTTATAAATTTTTAAGGTTAACAGGACGGGCAGTGCTACATTCATTTCTATTATTTTAGTGCCTGCGGATAACGTAACAATAAACTGGATCGATGGCATGCAAAATGGCAGTCTTACAGTCGGCAGAACTGCTATTGTCCAATGTATAGCAGACGGTGTTTATCCCACTCCCGATATAGCCTGGTGGTTGAATAATAAACATCTAACGCAGTACAGTAATCAGGTTGTTTGATATTTGCTTCATTATCATAAAAGTGATCATCGTTATTAACAGAATGTTGTATGATGTTGAATGTTCAATGTTAACGAATATTTCATTATTTGCGTCTAGTTCACAGATTATTATTCCCGTATATCTTATTAAAATGGCAACGATTTACTCTTGAGACGCCAGTAAATATAATTTTAGGATCTACGTTGAAAATGTCAGTAATAAGAATTTAATTTGATTCAATAGTTAAAAGTCTAATAAAGGTGATATTAGATTTATTACTTACTTTTTAGGATAAATTAAAACTCCTTAATTTTATGTAACCTAAAATAGCGTAGTGTATCACGATATGGTGTAGGTTAATATGAATTTGAAACTGTGTTTGTTGTTCTATTTTCTCACAACCGTAGGTTGGTATGATTGTTGGCTTCTGTATAGTACGAGAGACAGTCTCTAATAGATCTTTTACTATATAGAATTTTATAAAATCGGTACTCCCAACAACCTAGATTTGATTTAGATGTTTTAATTTATGATTGAAACACGTTGAAATTTATTAGACATACAATCGGTCGAAGAAGAGAGCCATCTCATACCTGCAGTTTACGCCGACAGTGGCGGACGATAGAGCTACATTGGCATGCATGGCAACAAGTCTGGCCATACCGCAAGGAAGGAATTCCAAAGCCGATGTTATCACATTGAATGTCATATGTTAGTAGGTATACGTACTTAGATGTTCTTTATGTAATGTTCGTTGAATCAGTGTCATAGTTGTCCATATAATTAATTATTGAACATAAGTTTATTTCACCTATTTGTTTATATTTTTAAATATTAATAACGACACATAATATTAAAATGAAAACAGTACTTTCATTTAACAAAATTTAAATAGTTCAAATTAACATTGTCAAATACAATTCCATATTATTTTTCTTGAATTAGAAATCTATGTTTCTATTAAATATTCCATTATTGCAGACGCCCCGATCGTAGAAATTTTACAGACAACTAAATTGGCGGTCATCGAAAACGAGACTTTGAGTTTTTTATGTGAAGCAAAAGCAAATCCAGAAGCAGATAGATTTATTTGGTATTTTAATGTGAGTGTTATTCAAGGGGAGTGAAATAATAAAAATCGGAGATTCTCGTTTTTGTATCATGTGTTTAATTTTGTCTATTTAAGGGTGTAAATATTGAAAATGAGAACAACGGTTACAATGTTACATCAAAGGTGTTGACGTTGCAAGAAGTTGGACGACTCCACGCTGGCCAATATTCTTGTGGTGCAGCAAATACTTTAGGGGAGACTCATGCTGAACCGATTGATATAAATGTTCTGTGTAAGTTCTTTAACTATATTAATATAAACTGCTTCCTGACTCTCGCGATTAATAAGTAAGCTCAGAATTTTTTTTAGTGTGTTTTTTGTTTAGTTTTTAGTTGGTGTATAAATGGACTAATTAGTAATGTGTTTGGTGACTAATGTCGTATTGGAAATATATCTAATATCGAGGGCCCGTACTTTCGTTGCCTGGCCAGCCGGCCGGCTAGCATTTGTAAAGTATTGTTTAATGTTCTTAATAATGTGGTCGTCGGTATTGTCGTTTGACTGAACTGAAATTGTGAGTTTCACAACTGATACAGGTTTACTAACGATATATTATAAAGCGCTTTCAATTTCAGTCCCACCGGAATGCACGGGCGATGGTGTGACGCTTTTTGAGGAGACATTAATTTGCAACATCACAGCCGTGCCTGTAACAAAAAAATATTTGTGGCGCATGCAGAGCGATTCACAAGTTCAGACTTTTACCACTGAAACTAATACAATAGCGCTCGGTAAAGTAACATTATCGCTTGCAAGGACCCTCAACGTCTCGTGTAAGGGGCAAAACGACGTAGGCTTACAGCATAAGCCATGCACGCAAAGTTTTACCTTCAAGCATCTCAGGCCTCGGCCGTTGCAGCAATGCGATCTCGCGTATGAAAACGATCAGTTCCAAATACGGTGCATTCCAGGTATGTACGTGTTCTGTAACTATATTTTTTATACTAGCTGATTAGGCAGATGTTGTTCTGTAGTTTTTGTTGCATATCTCAAGAACTACTGAACTGACTGATGTGAAAAGTATTTCAGTTTTAAGGCAAAAGAGCAGACACGGACCGATTTATGTATTACGTCTTTCCTAGGTCTTGCTGATTCAATGATTTTCATTCTCATTACTACTTCTAATTGTAAAAATAATACGAGGTAGTAGAGATAAATTGATTATGATTTAGTTCATCAATTAGTACTTTACAACTGTTGGAGTTGTATAAATTTAGTTTCATGTGATTTAATTTCATGTGATTTAGTTTCATGTGACTTTCATAAATGGGTTAGGATTAGGATGTAGAGTTAAATTAGTTATTATTTATTTTGGTCAATTAATATTTTACAACTATTGAAGTGGTTTAAACTTCTCCAAGACTTAGTGTAAAGTGAGCTTCTCAGTAGAATTGCATTAAGAGTCTCTGGTAGCTTCCACACCGATAGTATGTAAAAATGATGATTCAAAAGTTCTTATAATGGTTGACTTTTTTTTAATTTGATATGACTTTTGTGCATTTTAGTCGATAACGCAACACATTACGAGGTGTCCGTTTGGCGGCAAAGTTCAAGTAATGCGTCAATGACGTTTGTCCAAAGACGTATACTAGGTTCTGGCGTGAGTCAAGCTCTGGCTGTGGACGCCGATGAGGAGATCGCCGTTAAGGGGGAGTTAGGATCACTCAGTCGAGACGATGAGGCTGGCGCTGCTGCTTGCAACCAATATGGTTGCTCAAAAGCACTGCTCTTGAGGCCAACGGAGAATTTGCTGAGCGCGGTCGTGGTTCCTTGGTGGAAATGTGAGTCGTTTGACTTTCATCAGTTAAAATAAAACTTAGGTTAATTAAGTTTTTGTTTATTAAACTCAAATCGTAAATCTATAAATTTTAGATTAGTATTTTGAAAAATCACGAGAATTTTGAAATCAACGACATTACTGTTTTTTTTTGTAATATACTGTTCATTTAATTTTATTGTAAAATATGTTTTTAACGTTTATAATCAGGGGAATAGTCAATAAGATGAAGTTAAGTTGTTTTTTTTTTTCGGTAACTACGAACATGAGATGTTACCGATCTAATACTTGATCTAACAACAGATCTAGGCAAATCGTTATTGAGACGTAAATACTGATCCGATATCTTTTGTAGTTTTTTTAGAGAAAAACGTGGGTATATCCATCGGCGGAGTCTTACTTGTTATCGTTTTTCTGGCGTCTACGTCGCTAGTCGTGTGCGTGGCGAGAAGATCCCGCAGGAAGCGGCCGGCACCCGTGATACAGGTGCTGCAAATCGACGATATGACACGGGACTTCCTCAATAGTACTAGAGGTAATGTTATTCGATGTCAAAATTTTAGTTAAAATATGCGTGAAATAAACTTATTAATTTTTTTATGGATTAGGCTAACAAACCTGCAAGCGGCTTACCTGATGGTAAGTGATTATCGCCGCCCATGGACATTTGCAGACTTGCAAATGCGTTACCAGCCTTTAAAGAGGGCAACTTTAAAAGATGGAGGGAGGAGAAAGCAGGGAAGAGAAGGGGGGAGGGGAAGTGAGAGAGGGAAGAAGGGAAGGAAGGAGGATGAGCCACTGGTCTTCTCACTCACCGGACGAAACGCGGAAGCAGAAACGCTTCCACTTTACGCTTTTCTTGAGATCCCGGTACTTATCCAGTTAGAGCCAGCTTATTCAGCAGCGGGAACAGCTGCGTGGTTCTACTACCGTAAATATTTTCCTTTAACTGGTTTATTAGTTAATAACAGCCCCAAGAAGAACAAACAAAAAAGACGTCAGTGTGATAATTATAAATAGATTAAGTAAATTGCGTTGATGTTAGGACCTAACGTCGTGGTCGTTGAATTCAGATCTTCTTACGGTTAAAAGTGTTTCGTGTTGTTACTTTTTTAGTGTCACGTTATTTTTGTATTTTTTTTATATTTGAAACCTATGCGTAAAAATTTTTGTAAAAAGTGAGCTAAAAATTTGTTATCAGTTGTGTTTCTAAATTACTAGCCTATGGCAGATGCCAGATGATGAATATCCGGAACATCCCTATTTATATTTCAAATTCTTCACAGCGTATTAAAAAATAGTCTTTGACTTTTTGTTTTGTCAATTTTATCACCTTCGCAGATTTGAAGGCACGTTCCTCTTGCACCCTCCAGTCGAGGAGCAGGGACTATTTGGACGGAAGCGAAGAATTTGACCTGACGAGCTGGCGCCAAGTACCCGAACACGCAGGGTTCGAACCCCCACCCGACGTCACGCTCACAATGCCCAGAGAAAGCGCAGTCTAATTCTGAAGATAACAATGATTATCTGATCACTTTCTCTTTATGGCCTATATTAAACAACTTTGTGCGTCTAGTCCACGGCGCACATATTTTAATATTTGGCCACAGACTAATTACGTGTTGTGTACTTCTGAATGTAGTTCTATGTCATCTACTGCCACAGACGGAAATATGCGTGACTGATTCCGTTGTCCTCCTTAGTTATAATGTAATAGATTTTTGAAAAAAATCGAATAAATATCTCGGATTAACAATGTTTTTTATTTATAATCATTGTAGAACAAACACATCTTATCCAGAGGTAAAATAAACGTATTATAATATAAATTACTACAATTAAGATCTTTTGATTATAAATATTCATAGCGGGTATTCATTTTATATTTTTATGACAATGCCTTACTTGAAAAAAAAATAAATAAAAATAAAGATGCAGTCAGAGGCACTCATATGCCATAGGTATTTTAATATACGTATAATAAACATTAGGTATTTTAATAACGTTTCCTTATATATTAATATAGTACTCATATATGCATTGTTCAAATATGTATTATTTAAGCGTGAACGTCAGTGTGGGATCAATGGTGTAAAACGAAACTATGTTAAAACAATTAACCAAAATCTAGAGGTGTCACGATTTATCGATAATTGTGGAAAATGTTTCAAACCCTTAGAGCTGTTTACAAATAACATTACCTTTTTCATTCATTGCTAAAACCTTTACTCTTCCTATGATAATCAAATCCATTGATTAATACGGCACAAATGATTTTAGCGATACAGGAAATTTATTAATTAGAAAAATGTGCTACTGTATATCAGTCTATAATAGCCGAAGTCATTTTCTATTTCAACATACACAACGTACATTTCTACGTACACATAAAAAGAAATTGTGTATTTTGATTCCAAAATTTGAATTTCGAATTCCAGGCGACTGAAATTGTAAATGTCTATCTTAAATTACTTGAGTGGTATACAATGAGTATACCAATTAGTGTTTAGTAATACAGTATTTCGGATTAAATAAGCCTCTGCACTGCTCATCCCATCACAACAGATCTCTGAGCCCAGTAATTTTTTTTCGAAAATTGCCTTTCAAGTCGAAGCTCTACTGCGATGAAAGTTAATTTACTTCAAATCTTTCCAGGACTGTATTTATCATACTGTTATCACTTATTTGCAAAATCCCAATATACCTTTAATTGGGTTTTATTTTTTGAATACAGAAAGGGCAAGCTTTTTATTTAAGATATTTATTATAAAAATGACGGTGATGATGTGGTGAATGTTTATATGGATATCCCTGGCACTCGAAGGATTGCATTTAATTTTACAACCTTTAATATGTTCGGCCTGGTTTACCTCATTTACCAGTTAAAATGCACGAACCCTGGTTTTCATTGCACGTTGTACTTTTCCCATAAGAATATGAATACTGTATATAATATGTCTATAACAATATTTTCTGTATTAAATGACACCGTTTTTAGAGATTTAAAGTTAGATTAAATACTTTTCTGAGAACCGTTACAGTTGAACCTATTTTAGTGTGAATATAAATATAAATAGAGTAACTGAGAATAAATTTTTTTTTCGGGAAAATGAAATAGTATTGCAGTGAGTTGCTCTTGCGTTATCGGTCTAGTCTTATAAAATTAATCAATAAGAATTCTTTAATACGTTGTATATTTATTGTAACTGTCTTGGAGTTGATCACTTCATTTTAGAAAAAGTGCTTCCTGCCAGTGTCAGTGAATCGTTAATCCTTATGAGGCAATATATGGACAACTTCTCTATTCATAGTTATTGTTTTGTTTAGGAGTCATGTGATATTTTCCGATGCAAAAAAGATACCTGAGAAGTCTCGTTGCGGTTAGGGACAAGAAGACCGGTTATGTATCGCTTACAGATAATTGTGCTTTTTACAAGAAAATAAAGCAAAAAAGGGTGATGATACCTAGAGGAATAGGGTTAGTTATAAAAATAACATTTGTTATATGTATGTAATATGTTTGATACAGAAGAAACATTGTATTTAAGAGGGTTATCGTCTGACAAATTTGACATTAGACGAGCCTGCCTACTTCATTTCGTAAAGTGATGTATTTTAGTACTCTCAAAAATGATTAGAAACCAGAGTAGCACATCGCTTTGAAGTACGTTCTTGTACGTTCTTGTACGTTTAAACACAAAACGTAAGTAAAGATATTTTTTCTTAAATATTAATTATAAATGTCTACATTAAAGTGGTCAAGCATCAGTCAAACATTTAAATAAAAGAATTTGAAGACGAAACTTTTAAGAAGCTCAGAGAATTCCATTGTCCAACACGTATGTCAAGTAAAAAAAAGTTATATGTACCAAGAACTTGCAACTATTTTGGAAAAAGAACAAGACAATTCTTAATACCTACATTGTGTAATGATCTACCGAAAAATTTTGAAAAATTGGT
>DWHO01004123.1:0-11329 GCA_018247575.1 Eurytides lysithous rurik
GCATTCCGAGCCGGTAGTAGCTTTCTCACGAACAAAATGTAAAAATGACGATCCAAAAGTGCTTGTAAAGGCCTATTTGAATAAATATAATTTGATTTGAATGAGGGTGTGATATACGTGTTGAAACAGAGAAGTGCTGACTTGCCGGGAAGTAGGAGAGACTTGGGAATAAAGGATGCGTTGAGGAGTATAACAACAGTACGTTACATTTGATATGGGAGTTTTATTAGTGTCAATTATTTTTGTTTTTACGTAATGTATTTATGTAGGTTCGTACTATTATATTTTTAATGGCAACAATCACCGACTTGCGGCAGGCAATCGTTGGTCACGATAGGGATCTATTTAGGAAAACAGGGATGTCACTTAGTAATTAGCTTAAATTTTTAGATTATCAGTAATCAACATAATATTTCTCTATTATGTAAATACAGTAATTTGATTGACAATTGTAATAATAGAGATTGGAGTGGCAAAAAAACTACGGAAGTTTATGGCATGAAATGATTGCAGATATCGTAAAATGACTATTATCTTGATGATACTTTGCGGCGCATGTGATAAGGGGCACGGTTTTACTCACTTTGAAAAACAGGAGGTTATAAATTTAGAAATATTATTTATGTTAGTATATTAGGGTTCCAAAAAAATGAATTTCATATCCGTAAACATGCATTCAAGTTGCAATACATGTATTTTGTTTTTGCTAAATCCACTTACAGTTCATGTGTATTATTATGTATTACACATATTTCTTGCTCAAATGTAAAAGTATTTCCATTTATCAGGGAAATGCAATGCGACGCAGTCAGCGTTAACAGGTATTTAAGAAATGATTAGTGTATTGCAAATAAAATTTTATCACACATATTTATAATGTATAATATTCTGATCAAACGTTTGCTAGTTCGCAAGAAAAATATGAATTATTAATCCACATTGAACTTTGCCGTTCACCTCGGATTGCCTTCGTTGGTAATATATACGTAATCACGATTTCATGAACTTGGAAAAATACTTCTTGATCGAGCAATAAAATTGGGCCTTCGTCTCGTGTTAACGGTTATATAGCTGTGAAATGTTTGCGGTCTATTCGCTAGACCATTAATGCAATTTGTTTTTGTTTCTATCTATAGATACATATGGGCATTTATTGATTGCTTCTACTTCAATTAATTTTTAGATTAGTTTAGTTGTTGTCATTATAAAGTAGCGTAAATCCAAATCATGTATGTATTAAATATTGAAATAATTAACAACACTATGTTATGAATAAAGGAATACCACTCAAGTCGCTCGTGGACCTCTTTGTTACAAAGGTTAATTCAGGACAACAACGCGCTACGGGCGAATACAGGCCTCAAGCTTTAAATTATTTTCAATACCAGATCGGTTAAGGATGTCGTTTTACAGCAGCAGTGGATCATCATTTCTCCTTATTAGGTCAGTTACGTAATACTCAGAAGCAACGCTTGAATTAATCATTTACTAAGATATATTATACAGAGAAAAGAAACGAGTTGATTTTAAGATTAACAAAATTAAAAATCTCGAACATTTTTTGCCATCTCTCGCATTTTTTCAATTATTGTCAATATATGATTATTAGAACATGAGAAAGATAAATATATTAGCCTAGGTCACAGTATGTGTCGGTTACTTATTGTCGGTCCCTCATTGTCGGCGCCCAATGTCTGTAAAGTGGGGATATGAATATCAAACGAGATGGACGTTTCACTTGTCTATGTAACAGTTGACACAGAAACTGCGAAGGCGTGAAGCACTGTCGCGGTAAACAATGACATTATTGAACATGACAGGGCCGTCACTGCAAACAATTGTGACGATTTGCGAGTGAAGTTTGTTCACTCGCTGTGTTCGTACATGCAATGCTATAAATATACGTTATACTGCTTTAGTAAGCATCTCGTCCGATAAACTGAAGAACAAGCCAATGTAGAAAATTCTCATAAAAGAATAAGCCGATTTTGTACCATAAAGGGCTATCATGTATACAAATCCTTGCTTAATTTCCTTACTTTGTCAGCAATTTGTAGATCATACAAATATTTTGCCAAGTGGGGCAAACGCAATAGTAATTGGGGAGGTGACCAAGTAAACCATAATGCTATCTGTGCCATTTTTAAATTTAACCACGGATAACGGAATTTACTATAAGTTAACCAAAGATGAAACAAATCTGATAATATGGTGATAGCATTTTTTTTAAGACAAAACTTTCGCTTAGTGGATACAGCTTTTACATTAACACTGTTTTATTACCAGAAATTATGACTGTAAAAATACTGCGCCTTATGTCTCCATTGTTTTAAGCGTTTCTGATATTGCTCTTCAATCTTGTTTTCCATCATCAACACAACATTGTGGATTGTTAGTTGATGTACCATAGCTTTTTCTTAGGAAAAAAATTAAAATTATTATATTCCGTTTGCTCAGTAAATATTTTTTACATATAGTATATACATTTGTAATTTTTTATATGAAGCACTCAATATAACTCAAACTTGTGCTGGACGCGAACCCGCGTCTGGGCTATAGCAATTGGCGGTATGGCCATCCAAACTACTATGTCATACGTGCAATGTGGACGCGATTTAATAAATAGGTATAAATCGATTAAAGAACTGTTTAGCCGACAGGGGTAAATGATCTTGTTTTGTTATTATGACTCACAACGCATAAGGACATTTGCTTTCGTATTCTTGGACTATTTGTTAAGCCATTGTGGTGTGTAGACAGATTTATTTACAAAAGTAAACGATTACATAACTAGTTGACAAGTGTACAATAAATCTTACGACATAATAGGCATATAAGACACGTTAAAGGGAAAAGACGATTTCAATGATAATAACTGTAAATATTTTAGTACTACATGTCGCGTGTTAAGACGTATTTAACTTTAATTGTAGTAACACAATTATTTCCGGATTTGTGCTATTTCAGATCAAATCAAATCAATATATATTTATTCAAATAGGCCTTCACAAGCACTTTTGAATCGTCATTTTTACATCTTGTTCGTAAGAAAGCTACTTACAAAATTATTAACTTTTTGTCGAATGAATAATATGTTACAAAATATATATTGTGAGGCAACCGATAAAATACCAGTTCTTTTAAAAATAACCCACAGGGAATTGGAGCTCTCAGATTATAAACACCTTGCACAGCTCTTTCATGAAGAATGAATACCGAATTTATCTCAGCAGCATTACCCTACAATAGAATACCGTAAGACAGAACACTATGAAAATAACTAAAATAAACGAGTCTAGCTATATCAACATCCGTCAATTGTCTTACTTTCCTTACTACAAAGACGTCTGCACTGAGTTTACCTGCGAGTGTTAAGAGATAAGGGTTCCACTGTAGATTTTTATCTTAACTTATACCCAGAAAACAGTTGAATCAGTAAGTTCCAATGCTTCGTTGTTAAAAAGCAAGCTGAAACTTTGACTGACACATTAGGTAGCGTAAATTTAACACTCATTCACATTTAGTTTTCTTGGCATTTAGCACTAAATTATCGATTTTAAACCACTTAAGTATGCGTGACAGAGCACTGTTTACTTCGTCATAATTAGTATGCTTACGCTCAACCTTGAATATTAGGGGGGTATCATCAGCAATGGGTACAATGTCACACAATTTCTTTAGATAAAACGGCAAACCATTTATATATAGTAAAAATAAAAAAGACCCCAGAATAGATCCTCGTGGAACACTCATTTGTAAAGGAGATCCAGATGGTTTTACATTATTTATATCAACCCTCAGGACTCTCTGACTTAAGTAAGAGGCAATAAGACCAAGCGCAGCACCGTGTATTCCTGCCTTTATTAATAAACGAAATGAGTACGTAAGTAATGTGATAAAAATGGAGGCACAGATCAATAGAATAAATTTTAAAATATAAGTTTCTATAATTTGATGTCCTAATATATTAATATTATGATATAAAAATATGTAAAATAATAATGTACATACTATTACGAGAAAATAGAGATATTATTGACGGACGCATATGTTTGGTTGTTTTACTAACGCCACAAATATGGCACGTTTTAACAACTCAAGTGATAACAAAAACAATAAAATTTATTACAATCGCACGCGAAATGTCCAAGTCAGGTATTTAATATTTTTGCCCCGATAACACAATTGTCTTTTATGTCTGCGTGTGGCGCGTCGCATCTCTTCAGTACAGTTATAAAACTAAAACTAATTAGTTGTTTTTAAATAAATGACGATTGAACAACAAGCCAGAAGATCTGAACTAACTTAACTTATTACTAGCCGAATGAAGAAGTTTTTTTATGGTGCACTCCTATTACAATGAGTTGAGTTGTGTCTCAATATCTTTCGTATCGAACGTGACGGTTGCAATGAAAAGTAAGCGACAAGCGATTGCAGGAATCAATTAGAATCGGTCATCAATTTTCAATTGAACGAATTCATTTTTCATGAATTCAAATGTTTATTGTTCTGCTGTACGAAACTTACGCTCGTGTAGTTTCCACGTATATAACGACTTATATTTGGAATGATAAAAAAATTATATAGAACTATCGGTTTAGGATTTAAATGTGTCTTACCTTCGGGCCTTTTTCAGTTCAAGAACTTAGTCAAATCTGTTTTTGTACGGTCCTTTTATGCGATTTTTCGAATGATGTGTTGTGAAAAAATATTTCGTATAGCTATTTACGAAGTTTTCCGAACATTTTTTGTTCGGTTCTTTCCTTGGTCCCGTCGCACAATAAGGTTTTCAAAAACTTCTATGAATCGTGATCGAAATTCGACTCAACCGTGGTCGATCGCGATATCGTGTTGAGAGATGGATAAGAAAACCATTTTAATGAGATATTACAGTCATCCAAATATCCTTGTTTACAACGGTGCGGTTGTAACACATGTTTTCATGACTCACTTCAATCATATGGAACTATTTCATATCTGAAAATTATTCCGTGACGAATATTGACTGCGGCTTGTTTTCCTAAACGTTTCATTTGTGTACGAAAATTAATTGAGCCGTAGACAATAACGAGGAAACAATGTATTATCGATGTTATTACATCGCCTTTCGAATGGGCAGCGCAAAATACGGCTACCGCGCTTTTTTATATCGTTCAGTCAATTTAATATTTATCACAATCACCGATATTACATTGATTGGGATGGAATTGATTGATGCCCTTAAAATTTATTCACGCTTCATTACGAAGATTGTTTTATATCGATTCTTTGTATTTGTTCATAATTATAAATCCACAACGCTTAAACATTCCCAATCAAGTCACGTTGTAGACACATTTATAGCACGTTCTGTATTTAGAACGAAATTAAATTATAACATTTTATTATTGTAAGCGTTTTCAACACACATATTACTCTGCTGTATATACTATTTAAGCGATAAATATATTACAAACAGTGAGTAAACAAACCTCCAAGTATTCCCTAACAGGCTGTACTGTTAACATTTTATAAAGAGTTATGTCAGTACAAATGCTAAGCGTACAATGTTAAAATATTTTGAATCAATAATTCATAATTTTTATCTACCATCATTTTCCTTTTCAATGTACTTAACAATCGAAACTATTATATCTGCTCCCTGTAACTGTTTGTGTTCGGTGTAAAATAGGGTCGATATTATTTCACACATCGTAGCGTACGTTTACAATTTATCAAATAATCCCCAATCGTACAGGTTGATCGAGCTCAGGTCAGAATCGTGGGAAATGGTTACTTCGACAACGAAGTCAGATCCTCCGATACGCACGCGGTGCCCTCGGCACATATAACAAAAGGTTTCGAATAAGTTTTCTTGGTGGCTCCCAAGGTGACGCATGATACCCTGATAATTTTCCTTGCGTCGCCTGCCACGTACAGGGGCAAGGGGATATTTCAAAGCATTCGTGTTGTCTGCTAACGAATGGGCACGAATGTTGTCGCGCCTTCCATCGCCGCATAAAGGACTGACGTTAAATTATACTTATCTATGTTTTGTTATCAAACAACTAACCGTGTTTGTTTATTTGGAAGAAAGAAAAAATAAGTCGGAATGAATTCCGTTATACAGCCTTATTATTCCGATGTATAATCAATGACAATATCAATTTAGATTAAGTTATATCTGCTTATTAAAAAAAAAAGTAGTGGAAGGTTACTGGATTTTGGTAACTCATAGAAGAAAAGTGCACACTGCATTATTTATAAGATATGTAACGGAGGCGAGCGGTAATCAAACCTCCAACACGCCACACCAAGCAGTTAGCTGGCAACTACTCGAAGCACTATGCTAACTGTCCAGTCTTATGCAAAATAATTTGGCTTGCAACCGGCAAGGGACTAGACTGAGAGCTTAAAGTTACTGCATGCATGTGCACGAGATGCAATAAAATCATCAATTATATTTAAATAGTCTCGTAAATTATTTCACAAACATTGATCTCTAGATAATTTCCGAGTTATTATTAATATATAAATGATAATTTATTTCGCATAGCTGAACACTTAATGGTGAAGTAGAAAGCGTGCTCTTGTTTGATTTAATAGCGTACCAAATTCATTTAATATATCAGATAAGTGGGTTCTTTGACGTCGGTGCTGACGCTGGCTAACCAGTTCCCACAGTATTTATTACGTTCACTATCTCAATATTGACGTTTTCCGATTTACCGTTCCAACCTGACAGAACACACAGTGCTGGTCTTAAAATAAGTCCCGTTTAGGGCCCGTTCCGGTTAGTGGTTATTTGCTTTCCTACAGTTGTGCAATACAAATATGAAGCTTACGAAATGCATTATCATATATGTCTCACTTGAGATTCGTCTTATTATTTGCTTTTTAATTTTTCATATATTAATCATGAAATTGCATTTTAAAAGGCTGTAATAAATTACACGGCCAACGGATTGGACCAATAGTTAAATACTAAACCGATGGCCAGCCAGGAGGTCAAATAACCGTCTTTTTGTTGTAGTCCAACATTCGTGCATACATGTATATGTATTCAACAAAACTTCACATCATAAACATAATACAACTTACATTGTTTTTAAGGTTTTTCTTCAATCGGGAGCTATAAAAGCTTATACGTTATATAAGAATGAATCATACTGTGACACTTTATTTCTTATCAAAATCGTATAACAGGCAGTAAAACTGTAAACCACAGTTGCGCATGTTACGAATAAAATTATATTTCATAATATAGCCTTACATGAAACAATTCGAGATATACTTTTAGCTGAAAAGTTATTCTTTTATTTTTCCATTCGCTTTTCGATTCGCTTCGCTTTCAAAACTTATTTTGATTCTGATAAAAAGTTTACAACATTTCTTCGAATGTTCGACGTGTATCTCTTATGCGAGTTGCAGCCTTGACAAGGCTGTTTCGTATCAAGTGCATTCTCCACTGTCAAGACCCGTTCAAATATATAATTCGTTCAATCGAGCCATTAAGGGAAACAACCTGGAAACCTGTTTTTAATTTATGACGGAATCTGTTTCATAGATATATTCACGTATATACCGCTTCAATATGACGTTCTGTCAAAAACTATCTGAAATCTAATTAAAAGCCAAATCTACTTAAAAATTACACACAAATGGGTGTTAAATAAGATAGGAAATACCCTTCTATTCTTTCCATTGACCAAATTAATTATGTATCAGTCAAAATTTCTTCCTGATCTATACGACTGTTGAAAAAAACTTATCGTATGTGTATAAGTATATCGAACACGAAAGTTAAAAAAAATAATTACGTAAACGTATGCTTAGGCCGAAATCCCAAACGAGGTTAACAGAGTATTAATATAAAAAAATTCACAAAAGTTTTGATCATGTTCATTTTTTAAGAAAAGCCCTAACCATAATAAATCGTTTACTATAGTAGAGTTCTTAGTAGGAGTCACTGTTATCATAACAAGACAAACTCCGTGAATAGTGTTATGATGTTACTTGAGGTTAGTATTTGATATAATAGTCAATCTTTAATAGCGACAGAGGGATAAACTTTTTTTATTATACTCAATATGTTTAGATTTATCAATACAGGATAATTTCAAACGTGGACATAAAAAAAATAATGGCACTGGTTTAGCTCGCTCACATTTTGAAATTCTAATGCTAATTTGTTGAGACGTCGCCGTCGTAGTAGGTAGTAATAACATAATAATGAAATCCGAAGAAGCAGGATACGACGCACCTAACGATTTATTGCTTCATAACACGTTTCACATATGGAACAAATTTTTCTCTAATGACGCGATAAAAAAAAAGCATTAGATGTGACAGTCGCAGACGTTGGCTCGAATGTTTGAAAACATCGAATAACGATCAAAGAACTTAAAAATTTTTATTCCGCGCGTGTTTATGCTTTCCTAGTTGATGTTATGCAACACAACGTCCACCTTACACGTTTCTTCGTGGCACAAACCAAGTCGACCGCGCTAACCGCATCATACTGGTTCAATCTGGTTAAGTTAATTTCAAATGACGCATTATTTTAAACGATTTCTTCGGCTTAACGCGACCGCGAGGAGAGCTGCGGTTGTTTTACCACCATCTGTTTAATTATGGATTTACCTCTTTCCTTTTTGTAACATAATAAAATGTGCTTTTTGTTAACTAATGCTTTCTTTTTATTTTTATTTTTACTAGTACTATCTGTTTAATTTTAGAACGAATTCAATTTAGCACTATTTAAAACAATCAATATGAAATGGAATACTTTAATAAAGAGGAGAATTAAAAAGAAAGTTTTTAAGGAAAATTATTTCTTATTTGTTTATAGAAATAAAAGTTACGCACCAAAGTGTAAGATTAAAATTATACCAATATATGATTACGAAAATCAAAACATCATTCGATGCGTCAAGATTAAAAGAGGAAACCGAGAGGTGATTCCAGGAAAAGGTCTGAAGCAAACTGACAGGCTATTTATAGCTTTTGGGGAAGCTCGAAGGCTCCGAAATACCGACGGTGCTGTTTCGAAATCAAAGGCAAACATAAACACGTCCTCGCCTCAACTTGCGACATTGTTCGTGTAACAATCATTTGTTAACGCACTCCTGCTTACTAAGGACTTGTGGGGTGGCGAGAGAACGACGTGCGGTGTTGTTTAAACGTGTGTTTATTGTTTTTCTTTGCACGCCTACGCAACGTCGCTAACGTAGGAATCACCAACATTACACTCCATCGGACCCTGATAGTACCCGAATATCATCGGTACGATAAGTGCAATAGGATAAGTTGTCCGAATGCGTGAGTGGAGCGATTGAACGTACACGGAAACATAAATAAGGGTAAACGGAACGTGTCAGAGGGGAATCAACGGTGAAATTCAGGAAATATATCGGGCAATCATCGCGGCCTTGAATAAAATGTGTTTCGAACGAAAAACAACAGAAGAATCCTTGGCGCGGTGACGATGTGTCGAATGCAAAATAAGGGGTCTGGCCACAAAGCGTCTAAATAAGCAACAAGCGATGAGGAAAACTCAACCTTTTATTTTCGACGAAAAAAAACCTATCAATGAATGGAATTCGATTATGATTCTAAAGTTGAAGATCGTAAATGACAAGGCCGAGACGACGTCTAATATGGCTCTTTCTATATTGTTTTATTTTCTTGACAAAAAACATGAAATATTTTTGCTTTACACGTTGCATTTCACGTGAATTTTGGTTACTTGTAGTTTTTGGTGATTTTTTTTCCTTTTTCTCTAGAAGGATAAAGCGTAGTAACGTAGTTTAGGTATTAAAAGTAATATAAAAAAACATTTATCATGCTTAGCATTACGTATATTGAAAACTGTTTTGCGTTTTAAACATGGGACCGAACAAACATTTAGTTGTTTAGGCAATAATGTTGTTCATGTTTCTCTCGCATCTTCAAGACTGTGAAATGTGGACATACCTCACAGAGGCGCGAAAATAAGAAACCGTACTGGATTTTGATTATTTTGTTTATTTACTGAACCATTATAGCCATTTGTCATTAACCATCATTAATCGACGCCATTTGTATCAATAATAACAAATAATATGGAAGCATCTAAATGAGCACATTCCATTCGTTAACGCGGCTGCTAATTTGCTACTATGGTTTCGAGAAGTAATGATGTGCCCGTAATATATATCTTTAGTATTTAGTATCAGGGCAAAAGAATTTGGACCTTATATCTGAGTTATGTACACGTGTAGTGATAAAGCGGACAGACGCAATCGCTCGGTCTTGTTTCCTATGTCCACAACAACATAGTTCTTCGTAATGTTGTTTATACGGATCATAGTATCGCAGAACACATCGATTGTCAGGGAAGGGTGAACTTCGAAAACGCATCGGTCAGCGGCCTGCGTTGTTAAGTTCGTGTGAAAAAGAAAGTGGCGTTTATACGCGTAACAGAATTGTACGGACGAAGAGCGGCGTTAACGGCTTACAGCCGGGGGTAGACTGAGCGACAGTTAAAATTATTACCCAACAATCTCGCGGCGTTTGCTACTATAATTAATGTTTGTGTATCGCACCGCTCGGACTGAACGCGCGAACAAAAGAACCAAACACATGAGTCGAATTGGCGGCCACTTTTCACTGTGACGCCGATATCGGACGTATAATAATACGAAAGTAAAAAAAAACAACACGAACACACACACACACACACACGCATACATACATATCGTAAAGGTGAATTATTCGCATTGAGAATTAATATTTACAAATACCGACGGAGCTGTTCACCTTAACAGTACCGCTCGGTTCGGTGTGCAGTTTCAACCTGTTGAAGGGACCGGTCGAGTGCAAGATGCGGCCGTTAATCTGCGAAATTTTAATTTATGCGGACCGTGTCCGAGCGAGGTGGTGCTGACCACTACGGAGCGTGAGGGATCACGGCGCTCTAACGCTCGCAGGTGCAACATGCATTCGCAGCGGCTGTTAAAAGCGTCTAAAGTGGAACGTAATGAATACAACAATGGTCCAACTCACCCGTCGAAATATCCCAGAGGCGCGAATCGGCGCGGATTCCTTCTCGTTGTCTTTTGCTGAGAGGGCAGTCCGGTTTTGCATTCACGTACCGGAGCACGATCGCACTGCGTGAGAGAAAGGGCGCGCGGCTCGCTTACAAGTGTACACCGTCGCGTGTCGCGGTGTTGTATATAGTGCGAGAGTGTCGCGAAAGCGTGTTGGCGGTCGCGGGTCTCGGCTGGCACTGAAGGCCGCGCGGCGCGGGGGCCGTTATATGTTGCGCGCGCGCACCCGCCGGCGCAGCGGCCGCCGGAGCAGCCTGCGC
>DWHO01004124.1:0-11329 GCA_018247575.1 Eurytides lysithous rurik
TATAATATATCCCGCGCAGATGGCTGATCTCTTGTAGATCGGCCGCCGTGGCCGGAATCGGTCGGGAGGACATTATTATATATAAGTATGTATATTGCTATGTAGATAACATTGTTTGTAATTTTTTAAACTCATCTATATTATTCTTGCATCAAACTATCAACATTACACTCAAGTTATAAGAAATAATGTTATAAATATCGCCCTTGGCGCGAGTAATTCTGTTGCGCAATACCTCCATAACCAGTTATCTGACCAATCTGGTAGTGGTGTGCCCAACTGCTTCACTTTCAATTGATGCATGAACTTTATATATTAAACGTATCATTTCGTCATACAATACATTGCTTAAGAGGTTTCAAGCGCTTTTTATTTTGAGAAAAGATTACGAATACGAAGATTACGAAACGATCAGTCGATTCACCAACCGCAACCATAGTGACATTTTTGAGTAAAGTAATGTAAAGTGAGATGCAATGTGTGAATTCTACCTTTCTTAACTGTCAAGTACCAGCCTCTCGTGACGAAATTTGATTGATGATGATCGACATTATAGTGTGGATTGACCCATTTGTTCGCTTCGTTGCAACATCTGTTCCCTGGCTTTCCGACCCTTGTCTCCAATATATAACAATTAAATATTGATAAAACAAAAATAGTACTGATACCATCGACATTTATTTACTACTCGATTTTAAGTTATAAATAAACAATAAAATTTATATAGGACCAACTTTTAAATTAACTGCTGCAAAATAAAAACCTTTAAAATCGGTTGACAATTCAATTCAAACTTTTTTCAGATTCAAGTCTGTCTGGTTTACTTAACTAATTACCAAAGCGGCAGCGCTTAAAACACGGGGGATGTTCCTATAGATTTCTCGAAATTCGCGGCTGGACCTTAAAAGGTCAAAGGTACCAAAAAGATCTCAACTGATCAAGCGGTCATCAAACATTGAAAGAGTTCAGTCACCTCAGTTACCGTATCTTCTTAAGCAAGTTAAAAAATATTCTTTTGTTCAACATAACAGTGAGTTGAATTTCCCAGACTGACCTATTCGCACAGCACAGGCTATAATACAAGCGGCGATTGGTGCCCAATCACGGAGGGCCCAAGGCGGGCAATCGTCGCCTACACTTGGGTGTGGTACGGTCCATGGCCCTAAATGGAGCACCCATATGGATGGATGCCCTGACGGCTCATGAGATCGCTCTTTTAATGAGATCACAGAGAGTGATGGCCATCGGCGTAATGATGGGACCGGGGTAATGAATGGACCGTCAAATACGATTCACGAGGCATAGGGCAGCGGGCATATGAGTGTCCGTCGCCCGTCATAGCTTCACCCAGAGGTGGTGCGCGCTACCCAAGGTGGATGGAGGGCAGATGTCATAGATCTTTGCTCCAAGCTAGATTCGGAGCCCCTGTGGGTGGGGATTGACGTCATCGGGATCTCGGAGGAGAAAAAATTTACTGTATATGCATAAATATTATCAAAATTCTTCACGCTATTCTGATAACGGAAGTAATATATTGATAATAATTCATCATCATCAACCAAAAGACCATTCCACCAATTTTGCAATTCGTTGGGCTATATCGGCAACCTTCGTTCTTCTACGGATCTCCTCATTTCTGAGTCGATCTCGAAGAGAAACTCTCTTCTTATGAGGCCTACTGTGAATGACCACGTCTCGGTGCCGTAAATCATCAGTGGCAACACACACTGACCAAAGACTTTCACCTTGAGACACAGAGTTTTGAGACGAAGATGATGAAAGATGTTGAGTAGCTTGCAGAACCCTGCCTAGCCGAATTTCGAATTCGACAATTGACCACTTTCTCGATTTTGGACCTACCAAGTTGGATTGTTTGTCCCGTGTAGATGTAATCGTCGACAACTTGAATAGTAGAGTTTCGAACTTTAAGAGAAGAGGGTGCGGCATGGCCATTTGACTTATATTTTGTTTTGTCCATGTTCATTTTGAGACCCACTTCAAGTACTTCATTTTCACTTTGCACTTCTAGTAGAGTACTAAGGTCTTCGAGCATTGTGCCAAGGTTCTCCAGGGTCTCAGCCATGACTACGATGTCGTCGGCAAACTAAAGATGAGTGAGGTATTGAGATAGATATATTACGCCATTTATGTTGCTGCCAAGTCCTTTCTAGTCCAGAAGCTTAAAAATATGTTCAAGTGCGGCGGTAAACGGTTTCGGAGATATTATATCTCCCCGTCGCACTCCACGCTGCAACTGGATAGGTTTCGAGTTTTAGTCCTGGTGTCGGACTGACATGAAAACGTCACGTTTTTTTACACACACTTCAATACTTCGATGTATCGGTAGTCAATTTGGCATCGCCAAAGAGATTAAAGCACCGCCCAGGTCTTAATCGAATCGAAGGTTTTTCATAGTCCACAAACGCTAAGCATACAGGTTATATTCCCCTGTCTTCTGTATAACCTGCCGCAGCATGTGAATGTGGCCTATGATAATAAAGCCTTTCCGAAAACCTGCTTGTTCGGTAAGCTGAAAGTAATCAAACCTGCTTGTGAGACGGTTCGTGATGACTTTTAAAATATTTACTATTCGATAAATTGATAATAATTAACTTTATTATAAAACGTCATATCAAAAGTTGTCGGTCAGAGTAAGATAAATTAAAAATTACGATCTAGCTGATCCAGCAGACCCTGTACTGCCATTTTTGGTAGAAATTTCAAAAAACTAACAGAACAATTGATTTTTAGGAAGCAACTATGCATCATTTTCAGTTTTACTGATATTGGTTCAACCGTTTTCTAGTTTTAAGTAACAAAGATATTACTACTACTTTGTCGTTAATGGTTTTATTATAGTTACAGATAAAACTTCGATTAGGTGATTGATTCTTTCACTCAGCAACAAAACGATGGACTGAGAAGTTTTTTACATGACGTGAATTATGATCCCGCGATTAACATAGACTGTCTTTTATATAAAAAAAAATGAGCGCTGCCGGTACAAGACTAATCAATGAATAAAATCGTGAGAGCAATACTGTAATTACAGGTTGCTAAAAAGCCAAATGCTAGTTTTACTAAAAACTGATAACATCAAGCCATGTCATTTACCGGGAAAAAAATAATGATTACATTATTTTATTTCCAATATTTTTTCGTGATCGAGCTCGAGAGAACAAACATCCAAACATGACATTATAAAAATAAATATTACCAGTATTGGTAAGTGTTGCGATAACGTTGACGACAACAAAACGTTATCTGATTACAAATTATGCTATTGACCACGACAAACACATAAAGATACTGACAATAACTTTGCAATACTGTGCGTGCATGGAGAAAGCAAATACGTACCACAAGCTTGTGTATTCCATATTTAAAAATAGAAACTGCTTTGTCATAGAGACATTGTAAATTGACAATATATTTAAAATAACTGTATTGTATTGTATATGTATTATATATTTTTAAAATAATGCGCAGCCGAAGTCGTACATATACCGAGATTAATTGGGCGAGATAAACCATATAAACAAATATATAACATTAAAGCATTTTGAATGTTAAGACCTTATTATAACAACTTTATTAAATGTATCACTAATAATTTTTTTTTTGTTTAATTCCTTTTCCATTTTACACTGATGTGAAAGTGTGATGATTTGTTTGCCTTATCATTATTTAAAGCACCAGCAGCAAACAATTTTTTGTCACAGGATATTATTCAGATAAATAGTTTTAATTATAACTATTAGCATGAATATTAAGCTGTGGGCAATGCCTAGCAATATTTTAAAATTAAGTTTTGGCACCGCAGTAAACACTAATAAACATAAGACAAAAACTTGCTGTTCATCACATCCAAATAAGTAATAATTAAGGGGAAGAACAGACTTATTAGATAGGCATACACATTATAGGCACATAGGTGTAATCTTGAATTTTAATACATACATACCTTTTTTATTATTAAAAATATTTTAGAAAAAAATAAGTAGGAACTGCATAGTGTGCACAGTTTTAGTAGATTGCAGTAGTAATTAGTTTCTTTAGGAATTACTGTTTACTCAGACATTTAAGCAATATAGAATAATTAAGGATGTTGAGTCAGAAGCTGTAAAAGCCTTCAAAAAAAATATTAAAACATTTATATATTTTGAAATAATCATCAAACATATAATCAAAACAAACATTTCATCAAATATAAAAATTTATATTGATTTGCTTTTAAGGAACCTGTTCTTAAACAAAACTAGAAATTTACTATAAACATATTAATGGTCTACTTAAAACATATAGTAAAAATATACTTATTTACAACACATGATAGTTTCTTGTATATATAAATAAAACATTTGGTTTTAATATATATTTAATCTTGCCATAAATATTGTTAAAAAGAAGAACAACATTTTTTATTGTATGTAACATACTACTATTGTATGTTTATTACTATTACATTATGTTAGTTTAAAACATTAATATAAACCCATTAATAATATGTAAAGCTTATTTGAAGTGGTCTCCATTGGCTGCAATACAGTCCTTTAAACGTTGAGGCCAGTTATCAATAGCAGCATGCACTCTTTCTATGGGAAAATTCTTCACTGCCAATTGTATAGGTTGTTTAGGAACTCCAAATTATCATGGCGTTTAGAGCAAGTCTTACTCATTAAAAACCATACTATAACCATAAATCGTAATCCAGTGTCTTAAGATCAGGAGTAGATGACGGCCAGTCTTCAGCTCTTATGAAGTCGGAAACATTCATTTCTAACCTAGATTGTCTGGCTCGAGATTTATGACCCCTCGCCAAGTCTTGCTGAAAGGACCATTTTTGGTTATTGAACATGGTGTTGATAAGGAGCTTAGCTAACTTCTCAAGAATGGTATCTTGATACACTTGTGTCGATGTTTTGATACCTTTTTCATAAAAATATGGCTCAGTACTCCTTCACAGCTAACACCCCAGCAAACCATCACTGAAGTTGGATAATGCCCTTGTTGTACACTGTTGACTAATTGGGAAGCTTTTTTAAAGCTAACAGCATAGATACAGTCATTTTGTTTGTTAAAATATTGCTCAGTTGTAAAAAATTTCTTATCCATAAACAAAATTTTTCTGTGACCTCTCTTTAGTTGTTTTGATTTTACAATCCTATGGCTGCAAGTCCTAAGTCATCTTTTAAAATACGTGACATGGTTCTAGGTGCTGTCTTCATCTCCCAAGATAAAATCTTGCTTACTTTCGGACAGGATTTGTTCAAAATCTTTCCCTTACTGCTTTGATTACCTTTTTCGTATGAACACTATGTGGACAGCCAGATCTTTTTCTGTCACAAACAGAGGAGGTTTCATTGTACCTATCAATAACCCGGTACACAAACATTTGACTAACAACAAGCATATGGAGGAAAATTGTATTTGGCTTCATACCTACTTTATGTAATGCAATCAAAGCGATTCAGATTCTCTTTATCACCCCACTCCATTTAAATATCACAAAACATTTTACAATATATTGGCACGAAGATAAGAAAACACAATGAACAATTGTATACAAATGAGTTTCCAAATCCAAAAGTAATATTTTGTTTATTTTTAATTGATTTTAATTTAACAGTATTTATGGCCAGACTAAGTACAGTTATTTTAAAAAAGAGTTTTTTTTTGTTTTTTTAACATATTATATAAAACGGTAAAAGTATACAACCATATTGAATTTAGATCTCAACATTCAATATAATGTGGTAATGTTTTTTTTATTGCAAACTTGAAAACAAATATTGTTTTCAAAAATATTTCTTTTAACAAATATTTACTTCAATTATGTATTTTCCCTTCACTCGTTTTTATAGATACACAAGTAATACAATTTAGCTAGACTAAAGAAAGGCGAGCTAAAAAGAAAAAAAAATTTATAAGGTTACATTTTTCCATTCACACATTTAAAATAATAATGATGAATGCTGGGCATTCATGATTATTATTTTACACTTCCCATATTACAAATATGTATTTAAAGACATGATTAAAAAACTTTGATTTGTTAAGTATCTGGCCGTTCAAAGCGTAGATTAATGCAAAATTTTTAAATTAAAATAAAAATTATCTGACATAGTAAAAAAAGATATTAAAAAAGAAAAAAATCTTTCGAAATTAAGTTGTTTCATAGCTAACAAAATAGGCACTAATAGTAATTGAACTATTAACGGCAAATAATTTACTCCTAAATTATAAAATAAATATGAAGTGAAACTAAGTGAATACTGATAAATTAATTTCCAGTAACATGTATAAAAAACATACCACTTTTTGGCAGGCTTCTTATAACGTTAACAGCAGCGTTAAACTTTTCGTCCAGAGACATTTCGACACGATCACAATAACTCCAGAGACTTTACACGCACTTTGGACTTGGAAATAATCACTAAAAGAATAATCACAGGCCAACAACTGACATGTTTACAATACAATCACAGACTGAAGCATCGAAACTCCGGAGCGATGTTTCCTCTACATATAATTTTTTTCCTAAATTTTGTCCAAATTTTTACCAATTAACACCAAAACACACACAATACTACTTTAATTCTTTCACTTTGATGAATATTTTTTATCAATATCTTTGTCGAAAACAAACCCAATGATATTGATAATAATTTTTAAAACTACGTCAATTGGTATCAAAATCTTGTCACAGAATATGCTGTAAAATCGGTTCCTTGTCTATGATGTCGATGAAAAATTTTAAGTTAAAAATTGTAATTTTCCAAAACGAATACGTTCTAGTGTAAAAACAAAATTTTTGTTATTTCACAATATGATATTAAAAAAATACAATTTTTACTTGCATGAATGTGAATACAATATTGTATACGTCATTCTCACTTTGATATTAATTGTTTGCTGATTTACAATCCAAGATCGTTATTGTAGTGTGTCGTTTTAAATTCGCCTACGCAATGTTTTGATAAAATCGTAATATGGTTTATTATATGAAATGAAATATTATCGATTAATAATATTGAAATTTTAATTGCGATTAAATAACAACAAAGCCTCGAGCTAAAATTTTAGTTGGAGAAGTAAAATAACTTAGTGAAATGCACTAAAACGAGATAGACACATCGCGTGTCTTGAAGCGCCAAACCATAACATAAAGCCGTTTTATATCATTTTGATGTCCAAATGTTTATATTATTCATTTCCAAAAAATAAATAAATAATTCAATAATGAACAAATAATTCAATATGTGTTATGAATTGTTTGGATTTGGAATTATTTTCCAAAACGCCTGTTTATGCTATCCATAATTAAATGTATGAAATCCTATAATAGCTGTTTTTATAAAAAAATAAGACAAATACTAGTTTAATAACAGTGTGCAGTCGTCAGACGACAAACATAAGTGCACAGAACTTAAGACTTTAAGCCCGGCGGCTTTTACAGCTTTGCCGAAAGATGCCCGCGAGCGGACTCAGACGTAACAACTTAGCTGGTGCACAACGACGACACAGTGACGACGTCCGCTTCGCTGCAACTCCGCGACCGCGACCGGTTGGTCAACAGATGGTCTTTATTTTTTCCAAAATGTCTAAGCGATATTTTCTTGAAATATGCTGACAGTGTGGAGTTTTTTTCGCCGTAGAGGCGGGGCGGGAACGGGGGTAGGGATATCCATGGGCATCAAATTCAAATTTGGACTTTGGCATCCAGAAGTTGATGAGGGCGGTGGAATCACCACTTGCCATTTGACACGACTGGTTAAGGCTTACGCCTTTTGCGGCCTTCGGCAAGGGTGAAGTCATCGTCATCAGAACCGGAGGGACGTACGTTTTCGACTTTAGTCTGAAGTTCGCCTGAGGAGTTAACCTCGCACAGGCGAGCTGAGCGCAGGGAAGCGCGTGAAGAAGCTCACGACGACGTGGGGGACGAAGCGCAAGAAGAGGCGCGGGGCACCGGATAAGCAGAAATGACCGTTGCGCTAGCTGGTCGCTTTGTCGTTCTTTTTACGTTACATTTAATGGGCTGGGAATACGCTGGAGGACTTATGAGTTTATTGACTGCTTCAAATTAAATTGTTTTACCCAACATTCTTGAGTCAAATTACATGTTTATTAATATGAATTATTATACAGTTTTTTGATACTTTTATAACTAAATCAACTTTATTTAATTAACGAATATAAAAAATATAATGTAAAATTATATATGATTTTTTATCATTAATATTAATAAATTACACAAGGAAATAAAGACGTTTTTCCCAGCAATCCATTTTTTCATTTTAACTTTATAAAGTGTAAAGATTCAATTTTTATTTATCCATATTATTTCGATTAAATAGTGACAAACACTACCTTACTAGAATAAAAAGCGGCTTAATTGGGATATAAATCATTAAAATTTGAAATATTTAGACACTATCTTAAGCTAAACTAACATTTTTATTAACAAAGTCATAAAAATTGTAGCGTCGCTTGCCATATATTGTTCTGATTATGATAATTAATCATTTAATAACACATGTTATAAATATTTGAAAGAAGCACATTTGATCAATTAAAGTAAAGTTGTCATTAAAAGCTGTTTAGCCCATTAAATAAAATTAATTATTATTATTTTTAATTAATATAATAATAGAGTAACTTAAATGCTCAACCAA
The DNA here is from genome assembly GCA_018247575.1 of Eurytides lysithous rurik. NCBI lineage: Eukaryota > Metazoa > Arthropoda > Insecta > Lepidoptera > Papilionidae > Eurytides > Eurytides lysithous. The sequence goes on from DWHO01004124.1 coordinate 8,676, forward strand.
TGATTTTTTTTTCTTTATCACGATCTGTGGTTACACCATAGAGCAAAATCTTTTCCGTCAAATCGATTAATATTGGCGAGCCCTTTTCAAAAAGTGTTCTATTGAAATCGGTAATAAATCTAACGTATTTTATTAAATCGTACGTTTAAAGTGTAAAACCAGAATCTATTTCATGTTGTTAGTAATTTAGGTAGCGATATAATTTGTGATTTTTGAGTGATACCGGTATAATTTTAATCTAGTGCCGACCATCTTTGCGGGTTTTATCTTAAAATTATAATATTTGTGTATGGTACCAATTACTTTTTGGTCGACTAATTTTACTAAATATCCATTTACTTTAAAACTGTGTATTGTAATTTGTGTTCTTCGTATTGTGTCCGAGGCATATTTAAATACCTGAAATTTGAGATTGACAATCCTTGCTATTGCATCTTTAATAAGTAACTATGTTTAAAATGATCAGATTCATATTTTTTGTTATTCATTTATACAGAGTCTTCGTTAGAAGTCATCAAACTAACTCAAAATGCCAGAACTTACTGAATTAGACAAAGCAACAGCGTCCATGACTGAAAAGCGCAAAGAAGAGACCGCATCCTCCGACAGTGATTCAGATGACACTATCCCTGAACTGGAAGATGCAGGTAAAAAGCAACTATATAATTTGGCCAAAGGCTTAAATTAGTAATAAACTAGTTTTAAATAGTAGAATTTATGTCTGCTGATTAAATATCTATAATAAACATATAACATTACATTTAATATCTAGTTAATTTTTATTTGTTTTATACATAAATTGAAGATACATTTTACATTAAATATACTTAATTAAACCTTAACCTAGTTAAGCATAATTTAACCATAGTAATGACAGTATTTTATTATAAAAATACATGTTTTAAATTTAGTGGTGATTAATTAATTTGACATTTGCCATTGTTTAGGTGCACCTGGAGCTGGTGGGATTACAAACCCTATTGCTGGTATTGATATTGTTTCTAAAGCTAAGCAATCTCGAGGTGAAAAGAAAGCTCGAAAGATTATGAGCAAGCTTGGATTGAAACCTGTAAGTGGCCTTAGTGTAGTGACTGTTATAGTTATTTGATTTTTTTTACTCAAGATGTATTTTTGTTTTGCTTAGTACTATAATAATTGTTAAATGATGAGTTATTTTTTTTACAGGTACAAGGTGTAAACAGAGTCACAATAAGGAAATCAAAGAACATACTCTTTGTCATTAACTCTCCAGATGTGTACAAGAATCCCCACTCTGATACTTACATAGTTTTTGGTGAGGCCAAGATTGAGGATCTGTCACAGCAGGCTACAATGGCAGCAGCAGAGAGGTTCAAGGCTCCAGAAACCGCAGCTTCCGGCAATGATACTGCCGCTGCAGGCACTGTATGTTAACATATTTTTTTTTTTAATAGAAGATTTTGTACCTAATCACATAAATCATATGCAAATTATAACTGTGACACAAAACACCAATGATTTGGCTAACTAGATTACAGAAAGCAGCTATAGAGTTGGCGGCTACCTCACCTGATATATTGAATGTACAATACATTAAAGTTCAAGACTGCTGTTAATTCTTAAATGAAATAAATGCTCTAGTAGTCCAAACATATCTTCTATAAATATTTTGATGTACATTATACTTTTATTTTAATCAGCTCTGTTTATATGACTACAGACAGTAGCACCAATAGCAGAAGAAGAGGATGAGGAGGGTGTGGATGAAACAGGAGTAGATGAAAAGGATGTTGAAATTGTAATGATACAGGCCAATGTATCAAGGGCGCGGGCTGTGCGTGCACTACGTAATAACGATTCAGATATTGTCAATGCTATCATGGTATGTATTGTCTTACATCATATATAAATTATTTTGAAGTTAATTACATTGTTTACTATTTTAAATTAAAATTGGTATATTTCAACCATTTTCATATCATGATATGATCCTACCCTTTATAACTCTTATAAGCTTTTTAGTTAAACTTGTTTTGTTCAATTTATATAATGAATTACTCTAAGACATGTGATATTTCTTTTTACAGGAACTGACAATGTAAAAGCTGAAAGTCACAAGAATTACCTTAAAATGTTCCTAGCTCATAAGTCTATTATCAATACTAGCTTGACATAAACATTTTACTGTTGTTGCTGGTCAGCTGGTGAATATTAACCTGAAAATAATTCCAAAGGCAATCTTTGGCGACAGAGGTCCTGTATGGTGAAATATTATTAAAATTAAGGACATGGGAATGTAAATAGTCATTTTCTTCAAAATGTAATAAACTACCACAATAAAATCGGAAATCTTTGAATTTATTTTCCCTTTAAATATTTAAATTTAACACAACTAAACAACAAGAAACCTACACAATGCAATTTATTAAAATTAACCTTGAGTATTTTGACTGAATTTTACGTAAGTAGTAAGTGTATACAGTAATTCCTCTTATAATACAATTTCATGTCTCTTATAATGTCTTTTCCCCAATACCTTGTTAGGTTTTCCATATAAACGTAAAACTACTTTTGGAAATATGCAATTTATTTGAAGTTAATTATTTTTAATTGCGTATGTACTATTTTGTTATTTGATGTGTTCTTTTTTTGATTTTAATAAATCGTAAATTTTC
>DWHO01004125.1:0-11329 GCA_018247575.1 Eurytides lysithous rurik
CAGCTCGACTAGTTTATTTCAGTTATTTTCATAGTATTCTGTCTTACGGTATCCTATTGTGGGGTGGTGCTGCTGAGGTAAATTCTGTGTTTATTCTTTAAAAAAAAGCCGTTCGGGCTATTTATAATCTGAGAGCTCGAGATTCCCTGCGAGAGGTTTTTGAAGAAAGTGGTATTCTGACTGTTGCCTCACAATATATACTCTGTTACATATTATTTATCCGAAAAAAATTTAATGCCTTCTTGAAACTCAGTGACAAACACGCGGTAAATACTAGAAATAAGAATAAGAAATAAAAAAAACCTTCGTGGGCCTGAGTATACGCATATATAACAAAATTCCTCAAGATGCCCTGAATCTACCATTTGAGCGCTTTAAAACTAAAATTAGAAATAATCTATTACATAAACCCTATTATACTGTTCAAGAGGTTCTGGTACACCAAAGTGCGTGGAATTTATTATAGTATAGTTAGATTGACTCGTATGTGGGATGGATATTATTGTGTTAAAGTTTAACATTCTGTAACGAGTTTTTAAAAGAGCAACTGTTGAGTTTCTCGCCGGCTCTTCTGAGCAGAACTTGTTTGCGATGAGTGAAAATGGAATCATTGTAGGAAGTGTTATTTTTTCTTCTTTTTTAAAAACGATTGATATAAAAATTCCTATTTGGAAGATAGAAATATTTAAACGTAAATTTTACGCGGAGAAATGCCCAGAACCGAGACAAATATTTGTAATTCGTACAAATAATTGCCCCGGGTAGGAATCAAACCCACGACCTGCAACACCGAAGCCAATAGCTTGGCATCTGTGCAAAACGGTTATCGAATATAAAACGTCCTTATAACACAAGATATTACAATAGGGGCAGCGTTGGTTGAATAAGATTAATGTATTTTAAGTTAAATTACTAAACTTAAAAAAGATACCCCTAAAAAGTACTCACTCAATTTCCGCTTTTCTTTTGTGCCAAATACTCGATGAACTAAAATTACTCTTCTCTGTACATAAACCGAGCATCGTACACACATGCGAGTCTTCACTACGTAAATGTATAATGCAATCTGCTGAGAGCTAAACCGAAGTACATTTAAGTTATTCATCTGTAACAACTTTAACGGGTTTAGCGCTGGTATATTTCAGCGAATTTGTAACGGAGTGTAATCGTTATAGCTTTAAGTTAAACATTATGTGTTTAGACGTCTGCAGTAATTATTTTTTGTTACAGAAATTAGGTATCGAGATGGCCATGTCGTCTGCCGATAGAAAGCGATCTTGTCAATAATGAGACACATTATTTTAAGGTATTTTTAAAGGGGAAACTCGGTGCACCTCGGCGCAAATCAAAGCCACTCGGTCGCATACCTCTCCCGGCGCCTCCATTGTTCACGAAGACAAGCGTCTCTGGTTTTAATACTGCCTCTCTCCCTTTGAGGAGGGGAAGACAGAGGAGGAGGACGAGCTGAAGTCATACCTCAGAGCGTAGATCGAGAATGCCTCCAGGGAGAGGGGACGAGGGAGGCAACAGCGAGGCTGAGATAGACTCGAATTCGTACGTGATGAAAGCATCCGTACGTGAGGACGAGCCCTCCCCCGGCCCCTCGTCCGCAGTCGTTCCGCCAACTTCCTTCCCCAATCGCTCTCACTCCGCTGCACTCCGACCATCCGGGGCTGTTGCGACATTTTACAATAGCAACTGTTGAGTTCCTTGACTCGTTGAGTAACTTTCTTATGAACTAAATGTAAAAATGACGATTAAAAAGTGCTTTTAAAGTACTTTTTGATTAAATATATTTTAATTTGATTTGATAAGATTATGTTATCTATTTATCAACGTGCAGATGCACGCAATTATATATTGGTAAATTGATAACAGCTGCTCCGGAAATTTTAATAAAGTGCTAAATATCTGCCACATAAATGCACAGAGTATTCCTAGCCACTACGATGATTTATATGAGGTATTCTCTAGATCTCATGTTCATGCCATTCTGGTTTCGGAGAGCTGGCTTAAGCTTCACCATATATTCCCTTCCTGGTTTCATTTCAGTCCGTAATGACCGCGTAGGTAAGGGTGGTGGGGGTGTAGCCATTTATTTAAGATGCGATCTCCCTTACAAGATATTTGCCTCCTTCTGTTCTAACTCCTGTGCCTCCGCATAGTACCTTTTCCTCGAAGTCATTGTTAAGGGTACTAAAATTGTCGTAGCTGTTTTATACTGTCCCACTAATGTTGACGACTTCACCGATTTTGAATTGGTTCTTGAGTCCTTGGATTCGGAGTATGCTCACTACGTCATCATGGGAGATTTCAACCAACCTTCTGATACCTGATTCGTTCCGCAGCCGAAAACTCCTTCAAATAATTCAGTCAAGTTCTTTCCATGTTCTACCGCTTCAGCCTACTTATATAACATCTCTGGCGAAGACTCTTGGCTTGACTTAATCCTGTCTTTAACCCTTCCTTGATATCCTCACATGGTCAATTTTCGAATTTTCACGAGAGCGGTTGAGCTTTCGAATTTTCACACCATGACCTAATTTCTCATCCTATCTCCTCAAGCCACCCAAGCTTCTGCACGTGCGTTCTTTTGCTAGAATGAATGCTATACAGCTATGTAGTGATGACTCTAACATTTAATGGAAACAGATGATGACAGCTGACAACATTGACAACAAGGTGTAAGTAAACAAACAATTACTTTGTTATTTAAAACCATAACACTCACTCTTCAATATCAACTATAGTACTTTACCAAAATGTTTGCATAGACGTTGCAATAATTTTATAATTCCACGAGGAATAGTAAATTTTGCACAGTAGAAATTAAAGTGCAAAACACGTTATAAGAGCGATAAGCAAAGCGAATCTTACTAATGACTACAAGTTACTGTAATTGTGTATACGCTGTTGAAGCAAATGTGTTAATGGTTATGTTTACAACCAAGCGGTATTACGACTATGCTAATTACCGCAATTTACCCGATCTTAAACTTAGAGGTTAAGGGAAGAGAAAATAATCCCGAAATAGTAAAAAAATATCTAAGAAACAGTTTTCAGACAGAAAAGCCAATGCGTGAACATCTATGCAATTCGCTTTATGAATATTTTTCAATCCCCAGAGATTTTTAAACATTTTATTAAACGTCTACTGTACTAAGGAAGAGGATTCCTGTGTTTGCTACCTCCATGGACTAGTGGTAATGGCCCGGCTAGAAATCGGAGGTCGTGGGTTCGAATCCCGCGGAGGGTAATGACTTTGTATTGTTGTTTCTAAGTTGGGTTAGCGCATTACGGGCTGATAACCGATTGCCTGAAAAGTAAGATAATCCATGCGTCGGATGGACATGTAAAAAATCGGTCCCGGCTTCTTGTCGACGTTATTTAGCGGTGGCTGGGACAAGTTATAAAGCGGTCGGTTTAAAGTCATCGCCTCTGTGCCTGATCTCTCTGCGATCGTGTCGGTTATAAAGATAACGACGGCGATAAACGCACGTTTTATATGCAGAACATAAAACTATGTTATAAGCTTAGTAAAGTAAAAAAAACCTGGAAAAGTTAGTCGAAATCAAAATCGACGCAGTCAAAGCTTCATAGGGAGAATTGTATTTAGCCTTACTCATAAGCTCTTGTGACACACCAAACTCATGGTTTTGACGCAAGGTGTTGAAGATTAATGATATGCGACTGGAACTATCAGTTTGGTATCCTTTGCTACTGACGGGAAACGAAACTTTTACAAAAGATCTCACAACTTCTATACTGATCGTTGATATCAATCCTGTTTTTATTGCAAAGCTGGCTTATTGTTAGAGATAATTTTTTTTCCCAGTAGCACTAACTAAGGGAATATTAGTAAACATATAACGGAGAATATTCACTTACTGCAAGCGACATTTCCCAAAACACCATTGTAGTCAAATGTTTCTACCTAATTGAAAGGATCAAATCGATTTGTGGTTTTGTGATGTATAAGTCTCTCAGACAGAATATGATCTATCTCTAAATCCAATCACAGATTCACATAGCAATCTTATCAATACTACTACTATAGAAGAAGTCACCTATGTAGAAGTTTATATATTGTAAATACCTTATGTAGAATTTTATATATTGCACTCAACGCAATTTCACTGATGAGATGTTAAGCGAACTTAATAAATGTGATGGTTATTTATCACAGACATTAATTCTGAAATCAAACACAATTACATATTATGTCAGAATGTCAATTAAGTGTTATATATATAAGCCCAAAATCCCGGCTTGCCCTACTGAAGTGTAAAATGTATAAATCTTAATTAGCACATAATTCCCGCAACGCATAAATTTATAAATAAATTATTCGGGAATTATGTGCTAATTAAGATGAAGATTTATAAATTTTACTCCTTAGTAGGGCAAGCCGGGCTTTTGGGCTTGTATGGTAGTACCGCCGTCATATGGCAGTGGACAAAGTCGATTTTTTTTTTAATTTAGTGTAATATACATAATATTAAGCAAACTGAAAATATTTTAAATTACCCAACAATAATAGGATTTTCTCAGTTTGTCATATTTTTTTTTTAAATATATGTCTTTTATCGTCATGGAAGCTCAATATCGGGGTGCTCGCTTTTAATTCCATATACTCGAACAACCTGAGTTCAAATCCCGGCGCCGGCACCAATGAATTAGTCAATTTATAATTAACAATTTTAAGTGATGATTTACCAAGTGCTCAACGGTGAAGGGAAATATCGTGAGGAAACCTACATGTTTAAGAAACGATAAAGAAGAAAAATCTTAAATATGTGAAATCCGCTAATCCGCAATGAGGCCGCATGGTGGTCTGTGCCCTCTCTCTGTATAGAGGAAGCCTGTTTCCAGCATCGGGACATACACATATAGGCTGTTACTAAACTTACGGATGTATCTTATCCAAGGTTCTTGTCAATTTCGCAATTCTTTCTTAGTGAAAATGGTGTGATGTCCTCTCGACCGAATCCGGCCACGGCGGCCGATCTGCAAGAGATCAGCCAAGTGCGCAGGATATATTATAGTGCACAAGCCTTTGCGCAGACACAGATGCACTCACTCTTCCTTTTACTCTCATAGCCCGATGGGACGGATAACCGACACGGCCGGAGAGGTCAGGCGCAGAGGCGGTGACATTAAACCGACCTCTTAATAACGACTTCTCCAAGCCACCGCTAAATGGCGTCAACAAGAAGCCAGGACCATCATCTTCATCATCTTACTTTTCAGGCAATCGGGTGATCAGCCCGTAATGCCCTAATCCAATTAAGAAACAACAACACAGTCATTGCCCTCTGCGGGATTCGAACCCACGACCTCCGTTTTGTAAAGCGGGCTTATACCACTAGGCCACGGAGACAGTACTAGTAGCACTATTGTAATAGCAGCCTATAGAACCTGAAGCACTTGTGTGTTCAAAGTATTTTCACATCCACTTCACTCCACTTCCTGGTTACCCACTTATAATTTGGCTCAGACATAAATATAAAATGAATATAAGGTAAATCTTATAGTGTTAGTTTTAAAAAATTTAGCAATAAAAGCTTTTTATAGTACAATTTAAAATTAAATCAGTCAGATTTAAAATGCAATTTTCAATTCCTATTATTTTATACTTAAAAGTTTTAATTGTAGCAAAATAGTTTGTGTTCATCTAATCACATTCAATTACATTGTTTTTTAAATTTGTAGTGGGTTACCTATCCACTACAAATGTTAATTTGATGTTATACAGCTTTTTCATACATTAATATTGATAAAATGAAATTAAATAATTTTTTTTGATTATATAGGAGAAAAAAAAAATTTTTGATTTAAGTAGGAATTGACTTGTAATTATTTTTAATATCCTTTTTGTTAATTTTTTGTTATCTTTTCTTAAGTAATCAACACTATTTTAAACAAAATGACAAAAAAAAATAAGTAGTATAGTATTTTTTTGAGATAAGTTTTTGTTTCAATAATTAAGCTTCACTTTACTGAATAAAAATTATAAGTTAAATGTGGCCCAATATAGCAATACTTTATATAATTTGTATGTAATAAAGTAGAATGAGAAATGGCCATGGTTTGATTTAAATCAACGCCAATTATCGTATTTATCCAATTTAAATTCATGAACAAGAGGTCTATGTACATTATTGCATCGGTTTAGAACCATAACGAAATAAATATATTCTCATACCCCTAAAATTGTGTAATATTAAAATCCCTGAACAAAACAGAAGTTTTTAAATGTATCTCTGTCAGATAAATGTATTAATATTTATTCATTTACAGAATTTGTTTTTTATCATGTTGAGCTAATATATCTCGGCAACTTTAACTAACCTTGTGAAGCATATGACCTTTCACATAATGTCCTCAAAACTTCGTATAAATTTAAAACATTTAAATTCGACATAAAGGAAATGAATATTCAACGTCCAATCGAAATCACAGCTGCTAATAACATATAAAACATAAATAATTTACAAAAACTAAAACAAAAATATAAACAACTTAAATGGCTGGTGTAATAATATATAACATGTAGGTTATGTTTAAAACACTAAAATGTAATGAAGAAAACCTTTTCGGTTTGAAATTTATTTCCGAATTCATGGCAAGAAGGCAGTTTTATTGCTAAAACGGCCTTCGGTTCTATGATATTATTGCGCAACTATATCCTCATGATTTATAAGGTTAGACAAAAAAATATTTGACGGGATTTACAATTCCTCATTATTTACAGACTGAAGAATTGTAAAGAATGAAGAACAACAGCACCATTCACAATTCCTTTACTTACGGGCTCCTATACTTCCTACTCGAGGCTTTTGGTGGAGGCGGTGTCCTAGACCGGCTTCGACTATGCCCTCTAGACATTGTTGGAGGTTTCGGTGCAGCCTCCCGAGATCCGTTGCGGGTTCTAGAGCGACTTCTCTGTAATATAATGAGCCGGTGTGAGTTAAATTAAGCCCGGCAAAACACGCGCACGAGGCACCAATTGAAATTTTGATCCAGATTAAATATAGTACCTCTCGATCAGACATGATGATAACAGCAAGGAAACCAAAACGAAGAAGGAAAATATATCGTATCAATCTAATTATAAATCTTCGACAGCTAAAATAAAAATAAGGGATCACAGAACAACGCCGTAGCAGCGAAAAACAAAATGGCGTCAACAAGATAACGCTTAACGAGCGCGGCAAAATTGAACAAACAAAAACGAAAAAGAATCGAATCTAACGTCACACTAGGGATGTTCATTTTAATCGATTACAAATATATCAATTATTATATTCACCTTCAACTTATAATTCTTATTAATAAAAAAATAATAATATACGTCTAACTATAAAAACAATTATGAAAGAAAATAAATTTTAAATATTTATTTTCTGTTGCATATGCTCAATAAATGAAATAAATTTTTAAATTTTCTTTACTTTCTACCGCTTTATAAATTATTGTAGTATTCTTTTATTTTAATAAGATAAAATGTAAAACAAGTAAATCGTCGTTAGCACGTGACTCACATGTCTGCTTATATCTCTATTTCGAGTAATTACACTGGCGACATTGCCCTTCAAACCGGAACAGAGATAATGCTTATATTATTTAATGGTGGTAGAATAACTAGCAATGCTCATTGCATTACGACCCCTTTCTGTGAAAAGTTACTAACGCTTAAAAAGTACTAGATATAAAAAAAAAACTATAAAATAATCTATAAAATAAATTTAGCATTAATAATACTTGGACACCTAAATTGTTTCGTATAAAAGTACGATATAAAAATACCGTATCCATTGCAAAAATATTTATGCTTTGTAATAAATAATTAAGTAGGTATGTACTAAAATGTTCTTAGGCGGTAAACGGCTCAATATAACTTGTTCCATCTAACACTAAAGATATTCATATTATACTCGACGAACAAGTGCACATTGTTATTTTTGCCTTACATGCAGTTATTATTTTTTGCCTTTTATGACAATTGCTTACTGGCACACTTTAGAGACGCGTTAGAATTGGCATGTCATTTCGTTTTTTCATCTTTCAAAGGTATCGTGATCGCATATTGAACGTCACAATCTCGAGTGCGTCATGCGAGGTTGTAGGGTACAGTTCGGAAATTATTGTCAATGGATTATGACTTTTAATTTCGACGATTCCCATTTTAAATATGTAAATAGATATTTATGTTGTAATGCATTTCATTCGCAAATTTCGTATAGGAGTTATTTGCGATTATTTTATTTTTAATTAAGGCAAAGATAATTCGTCTGTTCATTGAAAGTTCATTATCGATATTCGATAATGAATATTGCGTCTAGAACGTCATTGAACCAAGCTGGTTGAAAGCTAGTATTGAAGATGGAAAAATAGTACCCCTATGCTCCACCGCGGCGCTGCCAACACTAATATACGAATTGTATTGGAAATTGTATCCCAGTGACAAAAAAATACATTTCAGTTTCGAATACCGTTAATAGAGGGCACGAAAGAAATATCACTTTAAACATTTCTTTTTGATATTATATTGCATTTTTGATATAAAACGTAAAATATTTTGAAACATAAAATTAGATCTAATTTTGGTATTTTTGCATACAAGAACAAATTGGTACGTCTGAATTCCCTGTAGACGTCCAGTAAATTCTTTAGTTTAACAACATTTTTCAAAAGCTGCGGGTAGCATAAGTAGATTTTAGTGTGTGCCTGTATTCCTGAATCCCGCTGCGGGTTCGGGTTCCATCAGGCAGAATTGACATGACGACTCTGCAGGCTACGATTGATCACTCCGGATTGATTCACACAATAAAAAAATTTCCTGTTTGAACTCCGGAGGGTTCTCCCATTTATTACTTTCCTTAATTAATTAAATTCACTACTTTATGATTAACTCTAGCCGCTGTACATCGCAAATTACGTATTAATACCCAATAATCGACCGGACCGCGACGGCGGTAGTAGGATCATCTATTATAATTCGTGTGTGTAGTGCATAGTGATCGGCCTGCCTTCTCTTACAAATAATGAAGTGTCTGTATGTACAATTGTTATGACAGGCTATCTACCTATCACGGTGTTCTCGGTATAATTATCGCCAAAGAGGCTTATACTAAAAGTCTTTAAGGGGGTAGATTTTAGAGAGGGAGGGAGGATGATCGAGGGAGAAAGGGAAGAGGAGGAACGGGAACAAAAGTGAAAGAAGGAATAAAGGGAGGGAGGGGATGGGCCACCGGTCACCTCCGGGAATAGCTGCGTGGCTCTACCACCGTAAATAATGTTTACGGTAACGCGGTGATTTTCGTCGGCGACTTAAATGTTAAGTACTCTGCCTAGAATAGATATTAACATAATATAAATAAAAGTGCCTTCTTGGCCTTATGTGTTACGAGCAATCTTATATGATATTATCATAACTTTATAATGTTTTGCTATTATAGGAAAAATCTTCCACAAAAACTGTTTGGTAATGGTGTATAAAAATGCATTAGCATTTTCGTGAATCATTCTTGACACGAAAAATATGCTGGATATGTTTCTTAAATTATTTTTCGTGCTATCTATTTCGAAACAAACTCTTTGGTCTTTTCGTTTTTTGTATTACTCGTGTTTATTTGCAAGGTTGCATGAATAGGAACGTAAATGTCGATCAATACTTGTGTCCACCACTTGTGTCACTCTTTCGTGTCCACCACATCTTTGGTATATATGATATTTTCAAATTACGTTAATTCATTTCTTTAGAACCATGAATGACAATGAACCACCGAATGGTCCTGAGGACCAGCCACAAGAGAAAACAGCGAAGCAGTTAGAGAAGGAGGCCAAAAAGGCTGCCAAATTGGAAAAATTAAAAACCAAGTTGGACAAGAAGAGTGCTACGCCAGCTGTGCAAAAAGATAAGCCAGAGGTATTTTTTTGAAATAGTATTTTTATATACTTTATATTATTTTATTATTAAGCGAATATTATTCTAAAATATAATTATTTAAAGGGTACACTTATTATTTCAATAAAAGGTTAGTTTTAAATTCTTGGTAGTGAAAATATTCTTACGTGTTTTGTATACAGAATTGCGAAAGATTAGATGTCTAATAAAATTAAAAACATATTTTGTTAGTTAAGGGACATTCACTATAACATTCAAAAAGATGTGTTATATATATTAAATATTTACTACAATTTTACAAATTTAGAAAAAAGTAAAAGAAGTCAAAGAGAGTGCAGTGTATTCTGTTAACACATTGCCTGGTGATAAGAAAGATGTTGAGGGACCAATGCCTGATGCTTATAGCCCGCAATATGTCGAGGCTGCCTGGTATGCATGGTGGGAGAAACAAGGATTCTTCAAACCAGAATATGGTGTAAGTCTTAATTAATTTATATACTTCCATTATCAGTTTTAAATTGGAAATTTTATTGTAAGTTTCATAATTTTTTTAAGTACCTAGTTTTATTTACTTAATATATTGATTATAACTCTATATTAGTAAATAAATATGTAATTAATAGTAGTGACATCAAATATTTTTGTGATGTGGAATAATGGTTATCAAGCCCCATAAAAACATATTCCACCATAAGATAAGCCTTTTGATTTGCCTATGAAAATTTTGATCAATGGATTTGTAATAAAACCTAATGAATATCTTTTAAATATTTTATGATAAGGCAATTTTGTTTCACATACCTTTACAAATTAAAGGTCAATAAATTATTTATATATTACAGGGAAGGTCTTTAATGTCAAAAAATCTCAAGGGCAAATTTGTAATGGTGATTCCACCTCCAAATGTTACTGGAACTCTACATCTTGGCCATGCACTCACAAATGCTGTTGAGGATGCCATTACTAGGTGGCATAGGTAAGTATTGAGTTGCATTACCCTAACTGGTAAAATGCATATTATATAACCTACCTACTACCTATTTCCCTATCCCCCTGGGTCTTCCTATTGTTCCCTCCCTCTCACTTCTTCTCCCTCCCTTTCAAAAAATGTTAAAAGCTGGCAATGCATTTGCTAGTTCTGTAATGTTGCAAATGTCCAGGGGTGGTTGTGATCATTTACCACCAGGTGAGCCACTTGCTCGTTTGTCAGCCTAAACCATAAAAAAAAATTGTGTATAGAGCAAAGTTAATAATTTTTGAATATACTTTTAAAGTGAGTATATGAGTTAAGTTTACTGCCTCCGTGGCCTAGTGGTATAGGCCCGCGGTTTACGAAACGGAGGTCGTGGGTTCGAATCCCGCGGAGGGCAATGACTTTATGTTGTTGTTTCTTAGTTGGATTAGGGCATTACGGGCTGA
>DWHO01004126.1:0-11329 GCA_018247575.1 Eurytides lysithous rurik
TCACTCACCGGACGAAATGCGGAAGCAAAGACACTTCCACTTCACGCCGATTTTCTGTGAGGTCGTGGTACTAATCCATTTGAGCCGGCCCATTCAGCAGCGGGAACAGCTGCGTGGCTCTACCACCGTAAAAACTGTTTACTGATTAAGAACGACAATTAACGCAATAATACTATTGGAACCTTAACTTAACCTTACATACATCCACCCCTTCGTTCCCTATTCCTCTGTCCACCCACAATAAGACCAGGACCAATTTCAACTACTATACCTCTATATATTGAGTAATATACTATGGTTTAATCGGTGAAGACAAAGGTCTACCGTGCCGGTCTATGTATCGTGCTGAAAGCAAGGTTTGTAATTTTTTTATATATTAAATGTAATGTACATTTGAATCGCGACTCGCGTACCAGTTGATTTCCGCTTATTTTACAAATTTTCGGCAATTATTCGAGGATAGAGGTGACCTATTTAACTCCCCCGATTGTTCTTTATACCTTATCAATAATTCCTGCTTCGTGATACCACGAAAGAGAGGCAAACCAGTAAACACGACATAGCTTTTGAAATACGAGAAAACCGTGCTGCAAGCGCGCATTCTCCATAAAACTGTAAAAGTATCAGACCGTTACTTTGTCAGGTTATTTACGTAGGTCCATCAATATCAAATTTTAGATCTTATCACACAGTGACAGGCGGAAGTTATCGCCGGCACTCTACGATGATTCAATAAGTCATTTCGTAACGGGCCCCAATAATGTATCGGCCACATTGAGTCGTATCGCGTATAACGTATACGCGTGTGTTCATTATAATGAGATGTCGCAAAGTTCCGTAAACGTGGCCGGTCACCGAAATGTCACTCAGACGATCGACGAGTCTCAAATGTCAGATAGTCGAGGCGTATTTCTCTAGAGTCGTCTCGATTTTACATCTCGAACGATTATTATTATATCAGCCGTATGCCATTAGTATAATTCACAAATTTACATGACCTTACACACGGTTCTTGTTAATTAAAAAAAGGTTAAGGATGTTTTTTTTTTTCATTTTCCATTCGACTCGGATGTGGCTTGTTAAATTATAAAATGAGATAGCAAATTGAAGTAAAAGAAGTAAGCCGGTTAAAAATGGGGATCTAAAAAGACCTTAATAATCAGAGTAAGGGGTCTCCGTCGACGTGCCGATCCACCGGTAGGTATTTTCAAGCAATTAGGAAACTGACAATGCGCTGTACATAGCAATTAATGTCTACATTTCACAAGGCGTCGATGACGGCGGATGGTTTAAAGGGTGATTACGGATAATTATAACGATAACGACGCAGGAAACCGATATGGATATCATAAATACGTAGAATGAAATAGATAAGAAAATTTAAATGAGATAATGTGGAACAAAATCTATCTTAAAATACCGAATCAGCTTAGGGCCAATTGCCTTAAGCTGATTCAGTATGTACGGTACGGTCGGTTGTAACAACTTGTTTGCAAAACAACCTCTTGACGCTAGGTGATCGAATTTAATGGGTACCAATAAAACTTTTAGGTTGTTAATTTATGTAACTCTTTTGCAGTACGACTAAATAATTCAAATCCTAGCCAGTTACGCAACCGCGAAACTTTATGTCTAACAGGAAATCATCAGTCCACATTCATTAATGTGATGATTTTGCTTCTATTCTATGCGAATCTGTTTCTTTGCGAATGCTTTCTTTTAGTACCGTGCCCGTGGAGTAGCTAACTTTTCACGTATTGGATAGAGAGTAGCATAGACTGAAAGCAAAAATTTAACTCTGCGTAAAACATAAGAGGCATTATAAAGAACATTGCGCTGTTTACAGTACTGACTGGAGCCGAACTGTTATGGCCAAACCTATCGCTTACTATTAGGGACACGCCATCGAGTCTCGTTACTATCTTTGATTATCACTCTCAATAAAGAAGTCTAAATCTTCCGCTTTTCACGAAGTATAAAATATATGAATAAGCGGGCTTTCTTGTTACCTTAGTAATCAACCACTGCTAGCTATAGACATTTGCAAAATAAAGAGGTTTCAAACGCCTTGCGGCCTTTCGAGGCGATAAAAGGGCATTTCCTTCGATTGTCGTAATTTCTCAGACAAGTTGGTTGGTTAGGAAAAATTCAGTCGCCCAATCGGAGGATGAAAATCACAAAAGCTATTACAACGCGAACGGGTATCGATCGTAACGCTTATTAATTTCACTAGCGTTAAAAGACACTTATATCTAAATAAATGCAATCGATTCAGCGATAAAAACGTAATTAGTCACGGCGCGACAACGTTCTGTCAAAAGCAGATGTTGTTCATAAAAATTCGTACACTCTGTCTGCGTTCCCCTTCAGTAATGACGTGTCATTATTTGCTTTGGGATGTTCTTTACTAACATATGTTTACAACAGAGATTGCCTTCGTTACTAATATTATAAATAGGGAAGATCGTTTGCCAGTTCATTTTCCCCCCACAGCAACGATTCATACATGCGTAACTCTTTTATACCATTTCCCGCTTTTTAGATAATTTAATAATTTAATAATTTTTATAATATGACAAGAAGAAGTTTACGGTAGAAGAAATAATAACCTCAGTCTGTTAACATCAACAAAGCCCGCAGCGTTGCAGTTTCTTTATCAGACATCGAATATATCAAAAATCGGCTACATTTTTCTCACATTGTGAGGTAAATTCTCCAAGTCAAAGTAGTGTTGTAAAATAAGAAGTATCAATATGCAGGCGTGAATCCATTATGCACTGCAGTACCGGTTTTGCCATGTGCATTACAAAAAAGACATTATTAAATATAATCGATGAAAATAAACCCGACGTATTGATAAGAATGCGACCTTGGGACAAATTATCCGTCACACAGAAAGGAACTCTAGCGGCTGTTCCACTATTCTAGTATTTTACATGAAACATAATAATATTTATGAAGTTGTCAATTATAAACCGTTCAAGGCGTGAATGCTTAGTCTGTTACATGTTGAAAAACAACACAATAGTGTCATTATGTTGTATTTGTGAGGACATTTCAAGATAATACTTCATTCCAATATCATCGAGAAAGAGGCATTTTGTCGTGCAAAAAAATTTTGCGTTTTTTTTTTCAATAAAATAAAGTGAATATGACGAGATGGGCAAATCATTCGCCTGATGGAAAGCAACACGCTTTGCTATAACAACTCTATATTCTGCGCTCATCACTTACAGTTAAGAACATAGTCCTTCCCTGTATTCAATAATTACGCTAGAATTATTGCCATTTAAACCGGATACAGTAGTGACTTGACGTTAGATTAACTGGAAAAGCAGTGATACCGTCACAAATGGGTCTGCAAGAGTTCTTCCACTTCTTAAAAATAAACAACTTTACAAGCACGTGACGTACGCTGTACTTACGCACTTGATAATTCAATTCAAAGTAATCGTAATTGACTATTACCATACTAACCATATACAGCGGCGGTACGACCATACAAGCCCAAAAACCCGGCTTACTCTACTAAGAAGTAAAATTTATAAATCTTAATTAGCACACAATTCCCGCAACGTTTAAATTTAAAAATAAATTATTCGAGAATTACGTGCTAAATAAGATTTATAAATTTTATTCCTTAGTATGGCAAGTTGGGCTTTTGGGCTCGTATGGTAGTACCGCCACTGAGCATATAATAATGTTCAATCGTAGAAGGATCGTAGGCAACGTCATATAAAAACCAGGGACTTTCCGATCTCGTGGCTGCCGTCCACAAAAAACCGCCCAAAACGAACAGACGAAATGTGCGATGATAAAAATGTAATAAGTAATAATGACATGTGTATATAAATAAAGTCGGATGAACTGCACCACTTTTAATAACCACTTCCACTTTGACAATAACTCACCAAGTTCAAATTTACATAATTTTTCAAATAAATCTGTGAGGGTTAGCCAACAACAGCATTAACCCAGGGTGTCCTTTTTTAAACTTTGTAAATACACATATTTTACAATACATTACATTTACTTTTAGTTTTCTGGTTATAATAAAACTAAATAAAAATTTACCCAACTATATTAAGCTATTATAAAAAAGTCTTAACAACAATAGAAACTATAAAATACTAAATCCTGTTATTAAATTGTTATGAAAATTGACCTTGTATTTTCTTGATCAACACAAAACTTTCGAATTAGGAGTGGTAAAACAATTATATGCCTGCCTGTACATCAGAACATCGACAGGTTTGTTATTGAGCGTTTGCCAAAGGATATCTATTATTGGAAGTGAATCGATCAGTAATATTCAAGAAAAATAACATAATGTTCTTTGTTGACCTTTCACAGTCAAGGTCAAGGCGGCCAGATGGGGAGTTGGGAATTCCCAACGCTTTCCACTTATAAGAAACCATTGTTAAACTATGACGCTAGAGATTTATACTTTTTGTTTTTATTAGAAAAGGAGAGAGAAAAATACTTTTCGTGTTTAAGTTAAAAAAAAAATAAGAAAAACCGACGAAACATATAGTGGAGTTGTAGAAAAGTTATTATTCTCGGAAATTGAAAAACGTTCAAATTAATAAATATTATAAGGATTCACACAACGCTATTATACAATTAAAAGCGATTCAATAAAACTTGTTCCAATCTACGCTCCGACGAGCGATTTTTTCTCTAATTCACTCATACGATTAAAAACTTATGAGGCTTGAAATAAACCGCTTCTAGATATGTGCATTTTTAACTGTAATACGGTTTCTAACTTGGCAAAGATGCTGTTTCATGTGTGAAGTGGCAAAATGCACCTATCCATTAGCATATATGCAAATATACATAAAACTGATTCGAAACTCGAATTCTCTCTGCTACATCCGTGTTCAACGCCAAAGTTTTATACCGATTGGACTTTAGTGAATATTATAATCAGAAATTCCTTAAACATTACAAGAAATTTATTATAAGACTCATACTCCAGTTATTTCGAAAACTTCACCGCTGTATGGGGCAATTTGATCAACAAAACCTTACAAGCGTTAACCCCTTGAATGACAATTTATTTTCAGTCAACACTGCTCTGGCAGACGAATTAATTTTCTTAGTTTTAGAAGGAGGGATTGATATAGAAACTTACGGTTTTGTTGCTCAAATAATTTGTTATTATTAAAAATAATATTTGTTTCACACATTAATATGAAGTTTTATTGTTATATATACATATAAGAACATAATTAGCATCTAAAGAGCTCATGACGAGCTGGACGTCGTCGTTTCCGTTCAAGGGGTTAATATATTCCGGTTTGAAGGGCCATGCTTCCAGAGAAATGGCAGATTACGTAGAGATACTCCGCTGGTATTTGTGTGTAAGAAGCGCACTGCGGGGCGAAGCAAAGTTGGACTACTTCGATAATTCAAAACATTAAGTGGCTGTGAGTTTTTTGTGCAGATCGCCTATTGTCAATCAAAAGTCTGGTTACCGGGTATAATAAAAAAACAGTGCAAAACAAGTGCAACAATATTCAACCTCAAATCAGAATACAAGTGTTCATTTACAATATAAACGTCAATACATATGCTGCGGCCTCTTACAAACATTACAAACGCTTAGAAGTAGGCGACTTAAAAGTATTATACAAATAAATAAAAACGTTCCGAAAGCGCACGATTGTTGAGATCGCGCCGGCTCCACATGGTTAACGGTATATGAAAGGAATGCAGTCAACAGGTGAGTCTATCATCAATTCAAGAGACGCCCTGTGTAGAATATGCTGCGTGCGACTCGACGCATCTTGCCTTTCCATTTTGGCGGGAAAAGTCGAAACGTAATTTAAACTAATCGTTTAAAACATTTTCATTCTGACCGCCATAATCGTTTAAAAAATCTTGTATTGTATAGTAAAATTAAAAGTTTTTTCATCATTGACATAATAAACTTTTTTGATCACAACTAAATTTTCCAGACGTTATGCGTCCATGTTCACGGGACACACTCATAGTGTTTAACCTCTGTTGTTATGTTAGTCTCAACAACAGGGACTGAGCGTATCTTGTGTTCTCACTAATTTTGTATTGCTGTTTAATAATAAACACATTAAAATATTTTTATCTATATTAGCAGCGTAACAAAAACAGATAATATAAGTTAAACGAACAGTCAAAAAATTTGGGACACCAATCCACTGCCGTAAAATATATTATACATTAACACACCTTAAATTTTATTAGCGAGACCGATAAATCAGTTTTTTGTCGAAACATTAGGGATTTTAAACATGTTCTATACGAGACATATGGAACCATTAAAAATGATTTTGGAAGGGAATGTCTTGATTGTTTTTTTCAAATAAGTTTCATATTATTGCGTTGTGTTTTTAGTATCTATATATTGGTGTTTATCTAAATTTTCCCGGCGAAACAACAAATGCTTAAAAAAGTAAATTGAAACAAATAAAAAATCTATCCATTCTTTATTCTCAGAGCCTTATTGAAAAAACTAATTTATTTTTTTATTTATAGATAACGATTTCGAAATCATAGTTTCGAATTTTCGCGACGGTCTTGTTTCAAACAGAGCTCATTATCGCAACTCATAAATTATTTATATAGTTTAGCCTCACTTTTGGCACAATTAAACAATCAACTTTCACGTGATAAGGTTGTTTCGATAAGCGAAATCTTCGACACTCGAAGCGGTTTCTTTGCCTTGCGGCCCTTGAACTAATTGTCGCGGATTAGCGGGCCGATTAAAAGTACAGTAACATAGAAACTGCATTATGTCTATTGCATATTTTCGATACGAGATATTTATGACGACTTGAAAAAATAATATTTTTATCCGTCCTTTTTTGTGAGTAATCACGCATTCGTCTTAGTCACTTTGTTATATCATAAGAGCTTTTAACCCATGGACCGATTTTGAATGTAAATAATACAACATAGGGTGACCCGACAATTAGAGCATGAAACATTTTTTTCCTATTCCTTTTTTATACAGTTACCTTTGCCCATAGCAACTTGTGTTCACACAATGTTAAGCGACGAGTCGTGGTCGTTATTCAAAGATGTATCTCTTTGCCCAGTATCCCCTGATAAGAAATCCTTTACATAATAATGCTTAAAAAACTAATAAAGCTATAGTTCTTCTTTAGACAGACTTTGGGAAAGAAATTGATACATATATTATCCACATCCTTATTAGTTATTCTTTTTTAAGACAGCCGATGGTATCTCTAAATCTATGATATATGACATCATAAAGTTCGACTCTTTTATCGTCCACATATTTTCTCTATAAATTAAGTGATGGGCCAGACAAGTCGTAGAACTAATAGTAAACGACTTACTCATACTTAGTTTGTACAAATACTCGACAGTCGTCATTCGATCATCAAAGCCAACCGCTCACCCGTGCTCTTAAAGAATCAAGTAAACTGGATTCGAAGCTGGAAGCCGATCCAAAATAAATATTTGAATGGCGGCAAGGAAGAAACTTTCTTTCGTGAAAAATAAGAGCTCCATTAAGAGCAACACTGATGGAGTGGCATTCATTATTTAAGAAGCCTAACCCTGGGAACAGCCCACTCTTAAACGTTTGTCGTGTTTAATTTTAGGATTAGTGGAGTTGTGAAAAAATGCGTCCACCGAAACGGAGATAACTGACCAACCAACTTTATACGCCATTCATAAAAAATAGTACAGAACTGCATTCCGAGCCGGTAGTAGCTTTCTCATGAACAAAATGTAAAAATGACGATTCAAAAGTGCTTGTAAAGGCCTATTTGAATAAACACAATTTAATTTGATTTGAATGTTATTAAATGCCCCAAAAATTTTCAGCTATAATTTAACTGGGATACCAATGTCTGGTCAAATATCTGAAATAAAATGATCACAATTAATATATATTATAGTTTGGCTGCGTGCTTAGTGCTTTTTTCAGTATTTCGACCGTAATGACAACTTCTGTTTCACATTAAGTTGTTCAATCTTTCATTTTGGAGTAGATGATGCTGCCAATGTAACAAAGTCAAAGTTTTTTTTTATCGATTAGACTGAAGCCTAAGCCTAATGAAGCAAGCGGCTCACTTTATGGTAAATGATCACCACCGCCTATGGACATTTGCAGCGCTATAGAACTTGCAAGTGCGTTGCCAGCCTTTAAGAAAAAAAATTGAAAGAAGGAAGGAGGAAGAGAGAGAGAGAAGGAAGAGAAGAGGGGAAGCAGAAGGGAAGAAGAAAGTAGGGGACAGAAGTAGAGAGGGGAGTGAGAGAGGGAAAAGGAGAGGGTGGGAGATTGGCCACGGGCCACCTCACTCACCGGAAGAAACGCGGAAACAAAAACACTTCCACTTTAAGGTGGTTTTCAATGAGGTCGTACTACTCTGGTTGGAGCCGGCCCATTCAGCAGCGGGAGCAGCTGCATGGCTCTACCACCGTATAGTAAATCAAAATTCTTTATTCAATATTGGATTGATTTACAATCACTTTTTGACGTCTATTGATTCTACTACCTGTTTAGAAAAAAATGCCCCGGTCCTGAGAAGAACAGGCGAAAGCGGACTTACTTTTATTCACAATTTTAATCATTTGAATCTTGAAATAGCCTGAAGTTGATCACATAATTGTCAAAGTGTGCTATATTTAATGAAATCATTTACTTTATAATAACCTTTAGCACATAAACGTCCTTTTCCTTTTTTTTTATTTGGCAATAGGAGCTTTGTTGATGTTTTCTGGAATCCTATTGTAAAAACGTATACATGCCCATAAAAAGAACTACTGACTTGTTGAAAACGAGCCCCTAAATCAGCGAAATAAAGTTCGCAACGATAGAAGGACGTATGATAAAGGTATATGGTATGTCTTGCCATCACTGACTACTCCTTGTGATATCACCCTAGGCCCACCTATGATCCTATGATCACCATTCTCTTCCCATTCAAAATAGTAAAAATCGTTGCCGGCTATTTTCTGTTTCGAGTGAGAAGGGTTCTATAGGATTGTAACGACGTATTTAAAAGATTAATTATAATTCTAGTGCAATCTAGATACGGATAATGAGACGTATGACAACGGAAATTTCGTAAACCCATGCTTAGCAAAAAATACTTTCTGAGTCAGAAGAATGGCAATATAATGAGTATATTAAACTACTTCTGTTAATAATTAAAATAGACAATCTAACACCACAAGATGAAATATAATACGATACTATGTATGTATATCTATATCTACAATGTCAAATTTTCTAATATCTCAGTATACCTGTCATATCGATACTATTATCCCCGTAGTAAAAGTAATTCCTTCTCGTGAATTTCTAATTCCTTAGTTCTTTAACGAGTTATAAAATACAAAGACGTTAAAACTCAGCGTGGTCATTCTCGCTAAGACTTAAGTAGTTTATGTCGCTGATAAAAATGTATGAATTCTTTGTGTACGCATCTTTGAGAAGGGATTTTAACCAGATGTTGAGCTAGTCTTGAAGCGGACTTCTTAACAAAACGTGTTAGAAGCCGGGGCATATGTCAGTTTTGTAACATCTATCAAGCCTCTACAAAATTCAAGAAAGGGCAAGTCTGATTGTGACTTCAAATTAAGTACACAGGGGGTGTTAAAAGCTCCAGCCAGTGTGAAAGACTTAGTTAAATCGGTAATTTACTAGGATGCCTCGCGGGGCTAACGAAATTAAATATCGTCTAAATTTCAATACAAAATATGGTATGATTTCGCACTAGGTTCAGGTTTCTATAGTTAGTTGAATTAAATAAGAATTTAGGAATTTAGGCAAGTACATCACTGGTGCAAGAGCCAGGTGGTGATATCGTTAGCTCTTTTCGCATAAATCGGACTAAAACCAATATAAAATAATCTATTAGTCACATTGACAGCGGGACACCCAGCAACATGATCCGTCTGGAAGTTGAAATTTGAATTAAGACGCCATATAATCAGTGAAATAGAAACGTTATATTAAATTTGTAATAATTATTTAATACTAGCCGATAAGATGATAAGCAATGAAAAATGCAATTTGAAGTTAATAATGACATGTAAGGTTGATTGACAAAAGTTGATTGATAAATTAACAGCGATCAGAAATGCCTTTAATTGTTCAACGGAGAGAGTTAAATTTGTGTTTGTTATTATTTCAAGGATATTGTTTCCTTAAAACTAAGTGTTAAAAATATGTGAATATTACTAAAAAAATTCTTGACAATTCTCTCATAGACACGTCTAAATTAATCTTTTAATGAAAACATTGAAACGGTCACTATCTTCATAATGAGCTAAGACTTGTTTTATTTTTTATTTTACGCTCCTCTCACTGATTTGTGTCTTTTAAAAATCCTCTGCATCCAGCATATTCCCCATATTGACAAAGCAATTGCAAATGGTGGTTTCAGAAATGAAATACGATTTTCACCATCACGCGATTTGTTTTGATACTGGTAATTTCTCTTCAAAGTTAAATTTTCTTTGAAGTCGAACACATTTTAGTACGTTTGAATCTAGAAGTATGAAAGTTCTGAATGGAGTAGATTTATTATTTTTATTTATTTCTAAGAATTAGAGAGAAAGCGGGGCTTAGAGAGAAAATCGCTTTTATAAAAGCGGATTTTACTAAAACAGGTCATGAGTTTTGAAGTCAAAGAATAAGTTTTCTGTGATATTTTTTGTTTTACTATACGGTTGCTGTTCTTCACTGACAGTATTATGGTATAAACCTTTTTATTGTATAACTTCAAATTAATAATAAAAACAGTGTGTAATTTTTTTTTATCGACGATAGAGATTTTTAAGAGGGACATAACTGTGGTTTTAAACAACTTGAGAGCATATATTTAACTTAATGTGACCTAATACTTTTTAATTTAACTAAGGCAAAAGAAAAAGAGTAAAGCCTCTTTTTCTTTTCTTTCGTTTGCATACATACAAAATATTACTAAATACGTCTGTACTGAGTATGAGTTTTCTTTTTGAAACTTTTTGAACTGTTTCATACGATTTTTTTTAACTAAAACGCTGCCAGTACAAAGTTTATTTGTTAAAAAGATATCACGGCGGGCGATAAAAATTTATGGGTATGTAGGCATTATGACCCAGCGGACAATTGGCGAAATAGTTCTGTTATCTATAAAATTTATGAGAAATTCGCAGGACCATTTACCAAGTATGCACGTTTGGTCAAATCACAAAGAATATGTACAGTAATCCCCCCTATAATGCGGTAAATTGGTTCCGCATTGATTGATGATGTCCTCCCGACCGAATCCGGCCACG
Source organism: Eurytides lysithous rurik (assembly GCA_018247575.1). NCBI lineage: Eukaryota > Metazoa > Arthropoda > Insecta > Lepidoptera > Papilionidae > Eurytides > Eurytides lysithous. The sequence goes on from DWHO01004126.1 coordinate 11,287, forward strand.
GCGGCCGATCTACAAGAGATCAGCCAAGTGCGCAGGATATATT
>DWHO01004127.1:0-11328 GCA_018247575.1 Eurytides lysithous rurik
CAAAATTTATAATGTTGCAAATGTCCATGGGCGGTGGTGATCACTTACCATCAGGTGAGCCACTTGCTCGTTTGTCACCCTACTCCGTAAAAAAAAAAAAAAAATAAAGCTTTCACATTAATAAAATAATCGAAAATTGTGCGAAACTCTAACTTGCCCACACCGCGTAGCACAAATAATTTATAAAACATGACAATAATAATAATGTCATCCCGACCGATTCCGGCCACGGCCGCCGATCTATAAGAGATCAGCCAAGTGCGCAGGATATATTATCAGCCCGGTGCACAAGCGTTTGCGCAGACACAGGTGCACTGAATTTTCTTTTACTCTCATAGCCCGATATACCCGACACGACCGGAGAGAGATAAGGCGCAGAGGCGGGGACATTAAACCGACCTCTTAATAACGACTTCTCCAAGGCACCGCTAAATGGCGTCGACAAGAAGCTGGGTCCGACTTTTTAGATGCCCATTCGACGCATGGATCATCTTACTTTTCAGACAATCGGGTGATCAGCCAGTAATGCCCTAATCCAACTAAGAAAAAACAACACAAAGTCATTGCCCTCCGCGGGATTTGAACCCACAATCTCCGTTTTGTAAAGCGCGGGCCTATACCACTAGACCACGGAGGCAGGTAAGAGGCAATAGTAACATACAATAATTTATCTCCGCGGCCTAGTGGTATTGGCCAAATCGGAAGTCATTAGTTCTAAACCAAAAGGGAACTCGAAGGCCTTTGTGTTCTTGTTGTTTAGTTAGGTTGACTGATAAGACAGGTCCTTGCCAAGTAAGATGTTTCATGCAACTTATGGAGATGTATAAAAGTTTAGCTAGTCTTTGACGCCATCTAGCGGTGTATTTGTATTAATATGTTAAATGACACCGCATCTACGCCCTGTATGCGGACGACAGTATGTTCTTCACGTCTTCGAAAAAGACGACGAATGTGGCGAGGAAGATGCAGAGGCAACTGGAGTTGCTGCACTACTGGCTGGACAAGTGGCGGATATCTGTCAATACTGGCAAAACTTTCGTCATCTACGTCAGGCGGGTCAAGGACCAGCCCACGCTTGAGCTGCGATGTCAAGCGATTAAGAGCAAGGACACAATAACATCCCTCGGATGCCGGATAGACCGCTCGATCCTAAGAGACATAAAGCCCCTACACGCTCGTGGCTATAGCCACGTCAAGATTCCTCCCGAGATATGGAGACCATCACCGATACTCGTAGACCGGCCTCGAAGCCGCAATACATCATCTGCGCTTGATCTTTCTCCAGTCATGTTTATACATCCCATCGGGCAATGAGTGCAGAAAAAGATTGAATGGATCTGTGTTTGGGCAAACATAATTGTAATGTTAAATATAATTGTAATGTTTCCCGCGATTTAATTTGGTTGATCTCTTGTAGATAGGCTGCCGCTATTTAGCTATTTACTGTTATTGATATTAACTATTACACAGCAAAGTCACCAATCAAGCGAGAGATAAAATAATTTTAATCTAGTTTCGGTTAAAAACTTATTTAGTTTTATTGATAAGAATACATTAATCCTTCACTCCACCAGGGCTAAAAACCACAGCTTTCGTTGTTATATTTTACAATTCAAAATTTCCACCGACATAATATTTAAAGCGCTCCCTGCGTTAAGTTACTCTGTGGCATTGATCAATTGTGCCAATATTGTTATTTACTCTACGTGTTTGACTCACAGATTACATTTCAATCCTAGAACTGATTCAAACACTCAATTTTCTCACGCTTTTCGCGGTTTGGACAAATGGCAAGGTTATTTTTTGGAGCAATAATGAGTAATGAATTAACACAATTCTTTATTGAACAAACTCGTTTTCTTTATTGAAACTGCAATCGATAGTATGCAGCAATCTATACTTAGCGGTCTTAATTCTGAAAAATTACAAAAGTTGGTTATATTTTAAATTAACGTTAAGGCATTTAATTGTTCCTCTCATTGTAATATCAATACTCGATATAAACAAGTAGAAATGTTTACATCAAGTACATAAATACGGCCGCACTGTCGACACTCAATCCAGGAAACATTCCCATCGCGATCCCAAAATCGCCAATTACAACATAGTCCGCAATGATAGGCTTACCGGCCCGTTGAGCGGCACTCTAATTTTCATAAGAAGTCCCTCCAGTGCACTCCTTTTGACGTGCCTGAGTTAGTTTACATTACACACCGACCATAGGCCGCTTGTTCTAGTCTCTGCCTATCTCTCTTCGACAAAAAGCCTTTTCAGTTCTGACATACAGTCCTTCCTAGATTTAGGCCCATCCGTGCTCAAAGCGGAAAAACTTAATTGCAAGCACGAATCCTGGAACTCCTCAAAAGTCAATTCTAATGGTCGCATTCTTTTTGACCTAGGACAACACCTCAACTTCAATATAGCTCCCGACGCCCACGCACTTTCTACAATATATTGGGCAAAGTTGCAAGACTTAGCGCTGCTTAGGGATGTCTCTCTCAATCTTCTATCGATTGACACTTTCAACGCTTTAACTTCGGATTATCGTCGATTCATTATGAAACTGGGCTTGAACGCCAGTGAGGTCTTTCAAACCAAAACCCTGGTGGACTGGCATAGTCTCGACGTCAAAATCGAGGCGTTGAACCCCCGGAACTCAAAAACTTTCCCATAAGCTATCACCCAATTAGGCTCCTCAGTTTGCTTGGGAAGTTCCACTCACAGCCAAGCGGCTCAAAGACTATATATCTCGCACAACCTAATTCCAAACGAACAGTTCGGCTTTAGATCTGGACACTCGGGTTTTTTATTTCGATCCGCCTCCAAACCTCGACCGATCGCCTAGGTGAGTGATTCCGATTATGGAGCATAGACGTAAACCCGGACAAAAGTGTAGCCGTGTTCTTCATTTGCAGGACGATGGACATCCGCCCTATCGACATTAAAGAGAAACATTACCTGTTAAGTAACAATGACCTGGGCCAAACGGCGGCTAACTACGGCCAACCGATCCCTTGGGAGAAGAAGGCTAAATAACTAGGAGTCGCCCTTAACAAAAGCTCTCATTTTCCGCGCATATCATCGCCGATCGGAACGCATGCAATTGAACTATGTCAATGCTTTCCTTCGATCGATATGAAATATGACGCTTATGACTTTGTTGGCGAGCTGCGAGATCAAATGTGCATTTAATATTCATGAGTTAGTGTACTAAGTTTTTGGCGGTGAACCAAATAAATTAATGCCACTGTATCAAATTTATGATTTATAACTTCAAAACTTTGTCTTTGGTAACTCTCCCATGTTGTAGTAGTGATCATCCAATCATCAATCCACATTTCTGCACGTCTCTTCAATAGGCTGCAGACTTTAATGCATACATCGAAATCATCCAGCTTGTTTGCTTCAATAATTCGATCTATATGCCGGAACCATTATCGTACACCGACATAGATGTCAGGATAGAATGATGATAAATAGATGACCTTAATCGTCTCCATCATTTGCATCAGGAATTGTGATGGTATCCCACCAATCTGCATTCCATAATGCGGGTATGCTTGCAGTCTTGGTTGTGGTCTGCTTTTGTTTTTTTGTTAACTGTTTCATCTGCAATCAACCCAGCAACAGGAACCTGTGCATTAGTTAACAATACACCATTGGAAGCATGGTGTATGCAGCATATCGCTGCTGAATGGGTTGGCTCAAACCAGGTAAGTACCATGAGCTCACTGAAAGTCGGCGTAAAGTGGAAGTGTTTCTGCTCCCGCGTTTCTTCCGGTGAGTGATGTGGCCGGTAGTAAGGTAAGATTTCAACAAAAAAAAATCTGTGAAAAAAGTTGAACACAAACTAAACTAAACCGTAGTTGAACTCTTGCCAAGTCTGACTTGAAGCTATTGCTCTCCATTATTATTTATTCGCAAAGCAGTTGAATGAAACCTTTGCTCTCGTTTAAGTGCTAATGTGTCAATAAAATGGCTGGCTATAGCGTTAGAATGTTACATTTTCGAGAGAAGCGTAGCGCAGAGCCGGGAAAAGTTTTGAGCTGTTTGGCATTGTAATGTTATAGGAGAGTGTTCCAATAAAACCTGGCGCCTAACTTCCGTGTCTCACAAATAAATGTTAAAAAAATAATAAATATATATATTTAACGTTTGCTACTAAGCTACATTTCTTAAATAACAGGGTAAATTTGTCAAGATAAATTTGTTGGTCTAAACATTTTTAATGTTTTTGAACACAAAAATTAAGAGCAGACTTATACTAAGCTAACAATAGCCAAACCACATATTTCTTATTCGATGTTAGGGAATTCTAATTATATTAATATTAGATATAATGATCCAATATCAATAACATGTCTATGAAATCAAAATGAAAACTGATTAAAACATATTTTAAAATTCAAACTCATAAAAAACATAAATAATAATTTAAAATAAAATAGGATCAATCAGTTCAATCGTATTATTTGGAATGAGCTATTATATCACTAATATCAAGTATCTGACTTTAAACGTTGTAAGGTATTCGAAGCATCGTCGTAGTTAAAATCGAAACAAAAATAGTTTAAATATCAAAAATATCATTAATTTATTATTGGCATAAAACAGCTATAAAACCCGATAAACGACTTGCTAACTCACCTATATCATAAAAGAAGTGTCGACTAAACAAGTCAAGAATTTAACGCGAAATATTCACTGTGCTATATATTTATTCGGTAAAACATTTTCAATTTTAAAAACAACATATTTGATCGAAACGCTGGCTTGACATCGCATCGTTATTTCAAAACCTCCGCACGGATTACACAAGTGAAATAGTAAGTGAACACAGCCCGGCTGTGGTTCTTGTGGCTTCTTGTTAACGCCATCTAGCGGTGGCTTAGAGAAGTCGTTATTAAGAAGTCGGTTTAATGTCACCGCCTCTGCGCCTTATCTCTCTCCGGTCGTGTCGGTTATTCATCCCATCGGGCTATGAGAGTAAAAGGAAGAGTGAGTGCACCTGTGTCTGGACAAACACTTGTGCACTATAATATATCCTGCGCACTTGGCTGATATCTTATAAATCAGCCGCCATGGCCAGAATCGATTGGGAGGACATTATTATTTTTAATTCATTCTAGCTTAAAGTCCTATAACCATCATTATACTAAAAAGTTTGTGTTTTATTACAACATTGGGGTTACAGTTAAATTAAAAGGGAAGAGAGATATAATATTTAAATTCTAAATCAATAAAAAAAAAATGTGTTATAAATAAATTAATAGCAAATTTATATAAAAAATATAAAATAATTTATAAATCATAGGAAGTAATTTTCATGTTTTTAACCCAAAAAATTATTTATTTTAAAACTAATCTGGTGCTCTAATTACCTATTTATTAAAGTTAATCTCAGCCAGTGCTATTGTAAGTGTAGTTTTGAAAAAAAAATCTAATAAATTTTTATAATGACCCAACAATTTTAGTAATTTCCAACAAAGTGAACTGACCCTAGAGGCTAAATGTAGAATATATATTAATCATCAACAGTGAAATAAATTTTGTTTCTAGAATTTTAATGTAACCACTGTAACACAATGTAGCAAACATTTTAAAAGAATTATTTATCTTGTTAATTTATATGGCTGACTGTACAGGTTTAACTAGACTGAAAGGGCAACCACTACTTCTGACTTTTCCTACAATACTTATTCTTTTTAATTAACTAAAGAAGTTCTTAAAAAAAAGAAAATTAATTAACAATATTTAAAAATCATTGTAAATTAACAATGTGATATTGGGATAAAGCTACTTACCTGACCCATAACTGACTTTCCATTATATTTTTCTATACATAATTTAGAATACTTCACATCTTGAAAAACAATTCTACCGAATCCTAAATGTCTTCTTGTGACAGGATGGTAAAATATTGTCAATTCTTCATGGGGGCCGACTTTATTCATCATATCAGTCAAGAATGCTTTATCAATGTTGTCATTTAAGTTTCCAATTGTAATTTCCAGTTGAGGAGGAGTTCCCACGTAATTTTTGTCTATCCTAAACCTGTAAGAAAATTGTAATTTTAAAATTTCCCGCTTCAGTCTTAATGTCATAATGAGTTGTGTTGGCAGCACTGTCTGTTAAAGTATAATAAAAACAAAGAAAATTATAACCAAAATTACATTAAAAATATCATTATTAAACCCCATGAAGAGTGAATTTCGTAACAATCTACATTTTAGTTAAATTTAGGAGACATAAGAGTATTTAAATTCTAACCTTAAACACTTTACGTCTTAATCATAACATTTGTCAACACGGATTAATTTCTTATTTTTTAACAATAATATAATAAAATCTACGAAAAATTACTGATAATTACTTAATATTATCTATTGAGATTCTGTTTAACTCATTTAATATCTTTAATTACTTCTTGAAACCGCATATTTTCCTGTTGTACCAAGTAGTACAATTTGGGGTGACTGAATTAAAAGAAAATACCTAGGGACTGGCAAATCTGCTGGTTCTAACTTATTCCATATTCTTAATAGTTGTGACCTAGGGTCCCTGCAATGAACTAGTGGATAGGAGACATCTCCAGGCACACAACCATCATATCTGTACAATTTGGTTGCTCCTTTTACAAGGCACGGATCCATGAGCAATTTATAGTTTTTAGGTGCTTTATGAAGCACTGCATTATGACCTGGAGTTCTATGCTCCATTCCTCCATTCATTCTGAAAGCAAAAAATAACATTAATATTTTGTAATACATAACCTCATCAATTTATAACAATTTTATAATGAAATATAAATAAATAAATTCAATAATGTATTTGCTGAAAATAATTTGTAGAATTTAAAAGCTTAACTTGATAACTTATAAAACGAACCTGAAATGTTTAGAAAACAATATGTTAGAAAAACGTAATTTCCCTGTTATTTAACGAATAATAATGATATGACGCAATATCATCTTTTGTAATAGTAATTCAAATTTTAGTATTTCAATGCACATGCTAAAAAAGAGAATATCACAGAGCTAACACAATATTATCGAATTAAAAAATATATTTCTACAGCAAGCACTCTCCATGGTGACGACCACTCGAGCTATAAGCTGCTACTAAATACTGCAAACAGAAAAAAAATAATTTGTAAGTAATATATATGTAATATATGAAAAAATGGGTATGTTTTAAAATTAAATAGGTTTAAAAATAAGTATATTATTCAAATTTAAAAATATTAAAGAACGTTAATAACGAGACTTTTATTAAATTGTATAAAACGTAAACTTTGAAGTTTATATACTCTGTACTGTTTTGTATTTGTTACTACATGGGTATTATCGGTTAGTAGATTGGCCAGCCTGAATTTATTATTGGAACCATAACCTAAAACAGATTATACTTCCATTATGTGTAACTTTTTGTGACATATATAATTATAGTAAAAAATCAAAAAATTAAAGTCTAATTAATAATTTTAAACTTTGTGGAAATACACCAATTTTTTTAAATTGGTGTATATGTGGTTAAAGTTAAAAATCCATATATAGATTATTTTGTCTATGGTTACAAAGTACATTTATATTATTCCGTCGGATCGGTCGGGTTGTTGCATCATCGATTTAAGGTGATTTTCATGTATATTAAGTTCTTGAAATTATTTTACTTCTTACACGTAGTGAAAACAGTTTAAATGAAACCTTTAAACCCTATTCATTACAGATATTTCAGATAAAATGACTGACAAATTGGTTCCTGTTGTAAAAGCTGAGGAGGAAGAGGAAGAAGAATTAGTGGACCCTCAACAGCAACTTCGGGTACAGCTTTGCTAATTTTTTGAGTTTTTTTTATCTAATCCAAATGTTATAATAATTTTAAAGTTAAATATTAATTTTTAGAGTAACCTATAACCTGGTATTACATATTACAATTAAATACACTGTTAATCTTACTTTACTGATTTAGAAACTTCTCTTTATTCGAATAATGCTCGTAAAAAATGCTTTTTAAAAATATTCTATGGGTATAATAACCTAATATTACAGAACAAAATACTTTATTACTTAAACCATTAAGAAAAATTTTTCCATCCAAATAATATTGCTTTTCCACTCAATACCAAGTGATATTTACTAAATTTTAATTTTTATTATATATCTCTCGTTTTTTTCAAAGTTCATTTATATACACTGAGATTATTTAGTTAAAAATATAACATTCCAAGTTAGACATTATTTGGTAATGGAAAATCAGTTATAGACTATCTAATGTAAGAATACATTTTTATACCTCAAAACATTTCCTGTCAGAAAAATATTTTTAAGTTGTTTGTTCAAAACTAATATTTATAATAGTATTCTAAATTTAATCATAAATAAACTTTTGCACAATAGAATATATATATAAAAATGATAAAATGTAGTATAATAATGGAAAAATGTATGGATTGGCCTATTGTGGTAGCAATAATATTCAATTTAGAATTAAACCTTAACATGGATCTAAAATAATAAAGCAAGTAATGTTGTTTCAAAAATAAATTTTTATTTCTTTAAAAGTTAAGTTTTTCTATGCCTATAAAAAGCTGATTATTGTCATATAAACAATGTGTTTTTATAATCAATAGAATAGTTTTAGTCATATAACTAAAATTTGTTGAAGACTAAATACTAATGGTCTTATTAGTGCTTAATTTATAAGCTTAATTTCACATTCCATAAATTCACAAAATGTTGCCATTACAATGTAATCAGCCAGCAAACTGCCTAACATATGTCTGTACACATTAAAAATTATCACCATAGCCATCTCTACAATATAAAAAATTATAAATCTTACTATAGCTAGTGTGCTATGCTATGCTAGTGTTTAGATGTGTCATAAATTTTTATGAATAAGAAACATTTTTTTTATGTTATATTTTTTTCCTCTTAGGATTTTCCAAGTCAATCAAGATCTTAATGATCAAGAAATTTGATTAAAGGTTTCTATTTATTTTTTCTACTGTTATTCAATACTACTATTATTATCACTTAACAGTAATTATTTTTGCCATAGAAATGTAGATATGAGTTTTGTTTTAGATTAATTTTATTTAGTTAATTGTAACAATTGTTAATTCACAAAGTAAATAGAGGTGAAAAAGCTAATTGCCTGTTTCAGGAGGGCTGTTCTCAAAAACCTGATGTCCAAAATTTTTGGGCTAAATATCAGGAATGCAATGACCGTGTTAACTCACGTTCAAATACAGCTGAGACTTGTGAGGAAGAGCTCATTGACTACATTCACGTTCTAGACAAGTGTGTCAACAAGGACCTGTTCAAGAGGCTAAAGTAGTTATTTAATCTTAGACATCACCTTATTACCAGCAGAATATCTATTTCATTGCTTTTGAAATTGTGTGGCCACTAGCAGTGTATAGTTTCTCTTAAATGTTATGATGATGATATGTAGCCTCATTGTTATTGTAAATAAACTTATAATTTAATTTATAAATTTTTATTTCATAATTTTTTGGATTGCATTGGAGTTCCTATTTCAAAGATTACATATTTTTCACACACTCCTGCTCTATCCCGTTTATCGCCTTATGGAACACATCCTGAAGGGCCTTACTCAGACCTGTCTCTTAGCACAGGTGCACTATTCCTCTATTTCGCATGGGGGTTAAACAAAGTCTGGCACAATAGCTTGATTTACAAATTGCATTCAAAGTGCAGATGGACTCGTTCACATCGTCTACTTATCGAATCGCTGTTTTCGGTAAAGAATAGAGGGCACCCTCTTTACAAAACGTCGAGGAAGAAAGAAGATAAAAGAAGTCTATAAAAGAGAAATACTAGTTTTTCTTTCTTCTTTTATGAATGTGATTTTGCCACCTTAAAAACGAGGATTATTGTATCTTCCACACGAGAGCTGTACACGATATTTCTTAGGGCTGTGTGGTGATTTATCGGTATTGATACATCACAAATGTAGTAGATACCTATCTAGTTTTTTTTTGTATAGTAATTGGGTTTTAAACCACACTCAATTTGAGAAAAAAGATACACCATTTATTATACCATTTATTGCTGACAGTAATAGATAACTATATTCGAAGTTGTATCGCTTGTTTTTAATATAGTTGTGATTGGATCAAAATTGCAAAAATTTTACTATAAAAAATAATGCAATATTAATTATTTTCTAATGGTAAGGGTAATTATTTATTATACGGTTAATGAGTAATGTGGCAGTACAGCAGTGTATTGTACACTGCTACATTACTCATTAACTAAATATAACAGTCTTGACCAAAACTATTGAGCATCTTTGATATCATTATATTTTCGAGAAATCATTATTTTATTAATCAATATTTTGTGGGTGCACCTTTTGCCTCAATTGCTGTAGAAATTCTTTTTGGTACAGAGTTTGCAAGCTTTCTACAGTCTTCATAATATATTGCGTTCCATTCTCGTTGGCGGAGTTTTAGCTCTTTGGTATTTATAGTTTAACGCCCGACTGTGTTCCTTAATAAACTCCTTAAATGTTCTATCGAGTTCAAGTATGGAGACGGCAGGCGACTCTAGGAGCTCAATGGAGGTTTTCATTGCGAGTAAATCAGGAGTTAATTCGGAGTGAATTACCACTCGGAGTACTCGGAGACCTTAGGTGGTTTTGGGATATCACTAGAATATAGCGAGAAAAAAAGTCGCTGAGAGTACTGATCAAGGATGGGGGGGCTTGAAAGGGAATTCTCGACTTTTAACCGAAAACAACGGTTTGACGGGTAAAAATCTGTCTGATAGTCAGTTATTTTAAATGTTTTTTTTTGTTGCCCCTATTGTAAGATAGAAATATTTGGTATTAAAGATGAATGATGAAATGTTTACATTGTGTTAATGATGCTTGAACCATTTTTTTAATGGAAATATCGTTATCAGTTACAGGAAATTCAGTGAAAGTACAAGCATATCGTGCACCTGGAGATAAGCGACACACCACACAATTATCGTTCTGGGCAAGTTAAAACTACTCGAGTTTAAGCTGTCGTTATATAAAATGGTCCGTCTCTACGCCTAGTTTATAAATTACTGTTGGAAAGTAAAACAACAGGCAATCCAGTTCTTTTATCCTGCACTACTCCCGGCTAGGGATGAAACGATACGAGTAAATACAAGTACTTACTCGATATTTTTCTTTCGATACCAAGTACTTTTGATATCGATACTTGACAACCGAGTACCAAGTAGGTATCGGCCAAAAGTACTCGTATCGATATGTCAGTATCACAATTTTATTTTATTGTATTAACAAAAGGACTATAATAACCAATTA
>DWHO01004128.1:0-11326 GCA_018247575.1 Eurytides lysithous rurik
CCTGATGATATTATAGTTCAATTATATTAAAATATAAATAGTTAAGATGATTTTATCTATGCTAATTTTTCAACCGACTTTATAATTAATTAATATTTATCATAAACACAATTTCACAACATAATGTTTTTTGTTTGATAAAACTAACAATTTGCCATTAGTATCAAAATATATTATTCGGACGAATAAAGATATTTTCGAATATTTACATTAAAGTCGCCTTTGATCTCGAGATGTCTTTCAATTACTTATATCTTTTTCATTTGTAATATCCTATAAGACTGTTATTCAATATAGAGGCGAGATAAATAAAACGGGAAAATTGTATAAAAAATTAATTCTTCGAGCAGCCTTAGAATTTTGTTTTGACAAATGAGATTAGAAATATATAGCAATAGCTTTCAAAAATCTTAGCTTATACTACGACAGCGATGTATCGGCCAAATCGCTAGACAAAACAAATCATTATTTTTCCCTGCATTAAAATCTTGAAGCGATCCAGCCGGCGACAAAGCACATTCAAATTAGTGGTGAGCAGTTGTTAATGAATGGCGACAGATTGTAGGGCGTCATTGTGCAGGATTACAGAAGCGGGGCTCGATAGTGAAACAATGGCCGAAGCCGCCGGTTTACGAGCCGATCTCGGGCGAGATAGCGCCGGGATGCAGGGAATAAACAGCGCGTAAAGTCATCTGCGATTAAATCCCCAAACACTCCTCCTGCTTCGCTGTTCAAAACTATAAAACGTCAGCCGTCGCTCCTTCTCTCAGCCATTGTCGTATTTAATAGGACGCACGCTCTCACATAAAAATACATTACGCGAGTATTTACATTTTGTTTTTTGTTTTATTATATTATATTAATTATAATGTATTCATGAATCTTTCTTATTTTTACCGAATAAAACCAACATATACTGTAGACTTTTCTATTCAACTGTACAAGGACTTTTTATGTTATACATATTGCAAAAGTTGGACGCGGATTGCCTATTTTTCAGGGTCAAAAAATCAATTTAATGATATATCAAAGTTTACTTTTTTGGAAACTAGATAGTACCAATTTAGGGTCTAGTTCGCGCTATTGTTTGGTTAATAAGCATAGCACATAATGCAAACCAAAATTGTATTTATTGTCACCCGAGTCCCAGGAAATTATTTTCGCCAATATAACCTTAGATCAGTACACAGCGGTATGATTTATTATTCCCTAGTGTAACACGTCAGATCAAATTAATACCAATCTAATCTAATATAACTTTCCATTGTTATGGTAAAGTGAACTGCACGGGATAGAAACGATAGAACAAAGAAACGGCCGGAGTGGGCCACGTCACGCACTCGCTTCAGTTGCAGTAAAAGCGGACAAAGGCGTACCGTAATATCGGGAGGCCAGTCGTTCGATTGTCGCTAAATTAAGTTTACTCCGAATCCTGCTTTTCGATATCTCGAATACATCTAATCGATACCAATTCAGAATCGGCTAGATAACCATAAATCTAAAGCGTCCATTGTTCTACTCTCCTTGCCGGAAGATTCTCATCAGTTTTGGCAGAGCAATAACGCTCAACGGCGACATATGATGGCCGGCAACGGCGGCGAGTGTCCACCGCCCGCTTCCTAGGGTCTTATGTAAATGGCGACCGATAACCGGGGCCGGCGACGCTCATTTGCATTGATGGGCCCGCAACCCTTGCCCGCGCCCGCCGCTCGCGCAGAGCCACGCCGCGCCAGCGAAACCCGCCGCCTCTTGCCTTTTGCACAATAATTTACGACTCCCCATGTAATACGTCCGGCCGATATGAGCTCGCCGATGAGCCGCTCGAGGTCACGATGTTGCCTTTCGATTTGCATATTATATTAAAGCCGCCGCCGCCTCGCCACCTCCGCACCGGCCGTAACGCTCCTAACTTTTCTCAATTTTTCCGCCTATAAAACGCCCCGAACGAAAGTTCCTCGTCCGCACCGCTACTTCGGGTGTAAATACAGTTTTCATAATGTACTCAGTCACTCTGTCGCCCCTCGAAACAAGACTTCTTTTAATAAGGACCCTTGCCCGTCTTAAGTAATAGACTTCATAAATATCGTTTTCAATTTGACTTTCTAATAAGGAAACGGATTGTTATTGTTTAATGCCTCGCTTAAGGGAAAGCAATCAATTCATTCGCCTGAAGAAATTTGCTGTATTCAAAATACTTCGAAGTATGCTTCCTAGAGTAGATTAACGGCATCTGTTTAAATTTTTCATAATTACGCTGCTATGGAATTTATCATTATAAAATAACTAATTCCGCCGAAGGCTTATTATGAAACTCAAAAGAATTTTCAAATTAAGTTCAATTTGATTGCAAACACGCTTCACGGTATCATAACTTGGCACACTTAAATATTTGCCCACGTTTGTACGTGTGTTTGAATAGTCGCTGCGCTAACAGTAGCATTTTTAGCTTTTACGCATACAAGCGCTAAAGAAACGTTTGTGTGCACAATGTCTGTCGAACACCTACGCAGCAGACCGATGACCTTCACTACGATCTGATCGTTAAGAACTAATTAAGCACTTTAACCGCACAAATCTTTAACCACGAAATGGATGACATCGATTCCTTCACCAGACTTTGAAATATAAAATAAAACACATATAGGCTATCTTTATCATTTATCTGTGGCGTGTCATAATAAATGGCGGCAATGGCGGCCAGCCTGTCCGACGCGATGCTGACAGTTGAGCACGTTGATGGAATCTCGCGTGACGCGCTCCCCTACGCTCCGGCTCCCGCTCACCCCTCTCGTTAAAACTTTCACAAATTTGACGCACGCCTGCAACCCTTTGTGTTGTTTTTCTCCGTCGCCCATTACGCGGTGGTTCACTATCTTCGACTTTGTCCTCATTCACTCTTTATCTGTTGAAGGCTGCCACGGGCTTTATACCCAGTTCACGTCGAGTTCAGAAGCGCTCTGCGCCGGAAATCCTTTGATTTAGACGTATTACTGGGTGGATCAACGAACATCAGGAACTCGAGCCACCCCGGCTCGCGCAGAATCCTTCTCGCCCGCGATAGCGTCAATCTAACGGTCAATTAACCGAATACGATTATCTGATACGGATCCCAGACTCGAGACGTCTTTTTCTCGCATCGCCTCAAGACGTTCGCGCAAACTTTATTAATTAAGCCGTGTCTTATCTCTTGTTAGCACTCATTCTATTATTTGTCTTTTCACCGCTCATTTCCATAATTTCATCGGCGAGCAATTACTTACCACTAAACTGGAGAATTTCTCATTCTGTTTGAATATTTTGTCACCGTTTGCCCCCGTAAAAGTATAATTAGAAAAATCCGAGTCAATATTGGTCGACACGGCTCTTTGAATTTATTTCAAAAGTTGTGTAATTATGTATCGCGTTGCTCGTTACTGGCTCTTTCTGTTACCATGCCGCACGTTTAAATTTGTACAGTGCGCAGTTCGGCCATTATTGTCCGCTGGCGAGAGGAATAGCTTTTGTTGTAAAAATGATGCGTCAGTTAAGGGACAAGGAGGGTGGGTCCGGCGACCACACTCCCCCGTTGTGTGTTTAATTAGCTTAATTGACGTCGCGAGGCGCGGTGTCCGACCGTTTGTTTGCGCTATCGCGTTACCGCGCTCGCTGTCGCGCCACAATGTCGCCGGCGCCGTTAACTCGCTCGGCAACAGAACACAAGGGTTGGGCCTTTCCCGAATTTTTTTTAAAAACTGCCAAACACTAAAGATGCATAAGATAAGGCCACACTAAACACTTGCGGAATTTGAATAACGTAATACAATAATAGTTTCCGTATAAAAGGTGCGGCGTCCGCGACGTCGGTACATAGGCCCATGTGGCGTGGCATAAACGCCGAGTCAGCAACGTCACGCGACGCTACCCACAAAACAGCCCGATCTGCTGTTCCGCTTCCCACGTGAAGCGGTAAAACTGCTGCGAAATTTATTTTATTCTTTAAGTGGCTCGAATAAATTGTACTCCGTACGTGAACCGACTGCGGGACCACCTTTACGTTATGGGATTTCGAAAGCCGCAGACTTATTTGATATATCTCTAATGTATATTTCAAATATATTAAACCCCGCTCCATCCATAATGTATATCTTGTAAGTTACGATGGGCGATGTTATAGTTGAGCCGGTCATATTTTCACCATTTCGTCTGCGTTTTCGGATTTCGCCGTAATTGGTCACATCCTTTGTTGACTTATATTATAGAGTGAGCCATAGTTATAATGGAGCAAGTTTACCGATCCATTGCCACTAATGAATATCTCCACTCAGCTCCCGTCATACGTAGACGCGTGTGATTAATCTCGCACCGAACAAAGGGGCCTGATTCTGCGGACCCTCCGCGTCATCGATCAAACACTATGTAGAATAAAAATATTAATAATCAAGAAAGCACAGACGCTATCGCCGAAACAATGAACTGAAAGTTCCTTTAGACCCTTAGGACATGGGCCCATGTGGCGTGGCTTAGGGGTAAACGCGGGAGTCGACAAACCAGAATTGTTTTTGTTTAATAACAAGTCTTACTACGTGATCCTATATATTTTGCAGTGTAGAGTGAAAGGAAAAAATAAAACATTTCAAAGAAGGTAAAGTACCTTTTGAAATGTTAAAATATAAATAATACCACGTCAACCGCTTTGTCACTATGTGATGAAATAAAATAATGGATGAAGAAGACAAAATAAAAATCAAAACATTTTCAGATTGATAATATTATAGACACAGAAAAGTAGGTTTTCACATTCTACGACTCTTTAAAGGATGTTTAATAATAGAAATGATAACCTCTTGAATATAAATTCTATAAATACTGATATCAATAAGAAACGCAGTTAATGGATAGCTGCGTTGAAAAGTCAATTAATGATAACCAACGTCGTAAATAAACTCTGTATATATTTTTCAACGTAAAAATGTCTATTATAACATGTTTACTTTTAGTAAGTTATTGTTACATAACTATATTATACAATCCGCGGTATTACATTGGATATAAGTTACTAAGGAGCTTTCTATCCAAGGTATTTTAATATGCGAGTTTGTAGAACTCCTGCAACACTACTCTTGTGTTACCATCTCGCAGGAGCCTCGTTCTGCACATAAATAACTTTATATGAGCGCTCTAAATCTCATTACGGCCACTGTAATAGCTAGCAAGGCTCCGCTGTCGGCTGTGACGGGAATATAAAGCGAGCCTGATTTATAACGCCAAATTAACCGCATCATTGTACTGCGCGGCTCTAAGGAGGGACAGCCGAGAATCGCGGAGGTGTTTGCGTTTAGTTTAGCCATCGGGCAGGAAGTAGGGCGAAGCGATGACGTCACCGCATGGTACTAGCAAAAGAATAATCGACGTATATGACCCTCTATTTTTCACAATTCCAGTTAAGGGGCGCCGCTGAAATATCGAACTGAATTTCGCGCCGTGGCACCGATGTCTAACATCGCCGCCGCCGCGCTTATATCCGCTATAACACCAAAACAAATGGCCTCTTCTGTCGTCCTTTTCTTTTAGATATTTGAAATATGCGTTAAGTTCGCACGGCATTCAGATGGCTCGGGAAGTGTGTGCAATTCAGCTTAGGTTTTTATCCGAGAACTTTAGGTTTCTGAGAAACGGTGAAACAAAAGAACAGTTTCGCATCTTCGAAACTTTGAAAAACATTTCTTTCTATTTTGGTGAACGTTTTTCAGCCTCCTTTATTACTTTTAGGCAAACCGATTATCGGTCACTATTTGACGTCTCAGTTAGATATCGGATAATTATTTAAGATGTTACGTTTTAACAACGAATCATATTGCCACTTCGCCAGTCTAAATCAACCGCCTTAAATTAAGGCACAAATGGTGTTGGTGCGCAAACAAACTTGACAGGTTAATGCATCCGTCGGAATTATCCAAAGCGAAGTAGTTAGTGAACGGTGTCAAACTGACGTCGCGCGTTTTAAATATTAACGGCGGCGCGGTGCAGGCCGGCGTTCGATTGAGTTCGGCGTCGGGCCGTGCCGTTGCATTAACGCCGCACATCGATCCGATCTCGATCGGACGAAGCGCTATGAAATTTTAATCGGTCGCGTCGTCTACTATCGCCGAAGTCACTGTTGTAATGAGCGGGAGCGGCATAAAACATACCCAGCTACCTCGGAGTACCATGCCGCCTGCCCAGCCCCCAACGTGGACGCAAGCTCATCCGCGTCAAACGGAACGCAAACACTTACTTACCTTACTGCATGATACCATTTATAGTACGATGTCATATCGACTACGCTACTAACGATGAAGACTTCTGAAGGAGATAAAATAACGTGACAAGAAATTCTTGTGTCTGATGGTACATAATGTTTCGAGCTAAACGAGCTCAAAACTACTATGATCTATAAATAGTGTTTAAGTTGCCTATTAGTAAAAAAAATCATATAACTCTTCACGTTAACATGGACTGACGATACAGAAAGCGAGAGTGTAAAGTTGTAAAGTTAAAAAAAGCATTTGACAAGACGATCAAGTCTCTCATGATGGTAAGCGACACGCTTGCCACTAACAATACAGTGTTACATGAAACCTGCTTGAGCCGGCGCTTCGATTCTCACCCAGAGATTTAAAATGTTATATCTCTGCCCAGTCATGGGGCTGCCAACATTACTCTTCAAACCGGAACACAGAATGCTTACACATTACTGCTAGACGTTTACGTTCGAAAGTAACAGGAATACTGAAATAGAAGGAGATTAAATATATATAACCAAGTTTTCGTTGTTTTTAATCAAAGGACATTAAGTTTTAATTTAGTATTGGCCGTTTGTGCCACGGTTAAATTCAAATTGTTGTAGCGAATTTGAAAGTTTCACCAACTAACGGTTAGCGTAGGGCGAAAAGCTGGCTGGTAATCCCATAAATTAGATTAAGCGGTCGCCTGATGCGGCGTGACAGAAAACAGCTTCGGGACATCTAAACAAGTTCGTCCCAAATTGCTGACCACTAACGCTTCTCACACGGAACCTTGTTTGGCGACATTCACAATTTCATTCACACAGGACCGTTTTATTTAACTTAGCCGAGGAGATACTTTCTACTTCCTTCTAAATCATAATTTGATTAAACAAATTTATTATGAAATTACCGAACCTGTCATGAAACATCACATAGTTTTAAGGTTTGTGTTTTTACTGAAACGTGTTATCGCTTTTTACTTTTGCTTTCTACCAATTATGTTTTAGTCGTGATAGCCATCAATCAGCCGAGCTCGACAACCCCCTATAATATAATTTCAATAAAGATTTCGTGCGTTATTACATGTATCTAAAATTTAAACCGCAGTTCAGACCATGCGTTAACGTTTATGTTATTCCAACTTTTGGATTTTATCTAAATTTTTTTTATCGAATAGGCTGTCAAACGAGCAAGCGGCCCACCCCGCCCATGGACATTTGCAAATTATAGAACTTGCAAATGCGTTGCCAGCTTTTAATGGGAGGCGAATTTTTAAAAAGAAAGGGAGAAGGAGTATGGGTAGAGAGGTGAGGCGAGGAAAGAGGAGAGAGGAAGAGGGGAGAGGGAGATGGGCCACCGGCCACCTCACTCACCGGACAAAACGCGAAAGCAAAAGCACATCCACTTTACGCCGATTTTCTGTGAGGTCGTGGTACTTATCCAGTTCGAGCCGGCCCATTCAGCAGCGGGAACAGCTGCGTGGCTCTACGACCGTTATATCATTATCTTCTTCAACTTGACAAAATAAAATACTGATTCATTTAGTCTATCGTAAATGCCTATCTTGTTGTAGCGTTTTATCGTAAATTTTATTTTTCACCTAATTATAAATTACTGTAGTTATCTAAAGTGTCGGACACGACTTCTGAGTGTCATCATTCCCTTTAGCTAACTTTGTTACGTAAATTGACCAAAGGCGGTTATTGCGTGTCCTTATGCTCACCCTATAGATGTCAGGTCTATCCGACTTGTAGAAACTGAAGGCCCAAAAGCCCGGCTTGCACTACTAAAGAGTAAAATTTATAAATCTTATAATTCCCGTTTTTTTTTTATTTAAGCGTTGCGGGCCACTGTTTCCACGGATTCGGTGTTCTAACGAAGTTTCACCGAGTCGCATAGACTAAAACAGTATCGGTTAAAATAATACATAAAAATACTACGTCACGCATCAAACAACCTTAGTTATAAGTTAATATTTGTTTAACGACTTTTCGTATGATTATTGCCGCTTGCTCAGTTATTTATGATGGTTTATTTATTATATGTTTCGAGGGTTTACTGTGAAAACCTGTAAAATGCAATAAAAAGGGTTTTTAGATATAAAGTCTTAAAAGTTTGCACTTAATTATTTTCCTGAAATTTTAGTCGGTGCTTAGTCATAGCTGAGTAGTCACAAGTTAGGACATATACTGAAGATTATATTTTTGCATAGGATGAGTAAAAACGATGGATACAAAATATTGCATCGTTATAGGTTTCTTTGGGCTAACTTTCATAGAAAACTCCTTAATAATGGCCTAGACACAGTTTTACCGATCAAGTATTAGATAAATGGTTTCGTTTACCTGTTTTTACTATGGAATGACTTTTTTCCGTTTTTGCCAGTATGTAAAGCACAAAGTGTCATAAGTGTTTTTAGTGTGTAACCCATTTTAAGAAAAAAACCGCACTGGCACTTGCAGGTTTTCGCAGTAAACCCTCGATTTATTTATTCATGAAGCCTAAGGTAAACCTTATTAGTTTAGTATATCATCATCATCATTAGCACATGCTTCTAAGTATTACATATGGCGTAAAGTACCGTTTCCTTTCGTTACTACACGTGCGTAGGTTTATTACTCCTGTTTTGCCAAGGAAGAATGCTCAAACTATTCTTGTTATGTAAGACTTCAAAGTCCAGTGAACAAGAAAATATTGTAAACGGTCGATTTTATGCGCTGACTTGTTTTTTTTCGATCGCTGCATTCAGACAGGGCTTCCAGCAGTTCTATTTAATTAAATGTATACTACTAGCATGTTTGATCTGATTTATACCGACTGGCCTGTTGGCGTAGTGGTTAGTGCTCCTGACTGCAATGCCAAAGGTCGTGGGTTCGATTCCCACACAGGAAAAATTTTCGTGCGATAAGCATAGGTTTTTGTTCTGTGTTTGGGTGTTAAATATCTATATGAGTATGTATTTAAAAAAAATATATAAGTATGCATATCAGTTGTCTGATTACCATAGTACAGGCTTTGCCTAGTTTGGGATCAGATGGCAATGTGTGAGATGTTCCAAGATATTATTAAAAAAAAAAAACACTTCCAGTTTTATAATGTTACTAAAGATGCATACATTAATATGTATAGTAATTTTATGTAGTAGTAGTATATATAAGTATCAAATTTGACCTAATATTTTATAAAAGAACAGACGAGTGGACGAGTCTATAAATATATTGTCTGGTGGTTTGGTATGGTTTGAAAAATAAAACAAACGTATGTGCGCTTAAATAGTGATTCATCAAATAATTGTAATCTTAGCTTCATAGGCCGTCATCACGTAATTGAAAAAAAGAGAAAAAAACAAGAAATATATCTAAATATATACACGCCAAAATGTATCTTAAATTTGTATATTATAATTGTATTCGTTTAATAACAGCGGCCGAAGTCTCCAATGCTTATCACTTATAATCAAAATAGGCATAAAACATGTTTAAACATAAACTTTGCAATCATTAAATTCAATTTTTTATAAAATATGTTAACCGACTTCGTATAAATCCTACTTAGTTTTAAGCACATGTTCGCAGTACAAAGTGCAATCAGAATGAAATTTCTGTAATGTAATTCTGTAACAAAAACATACATAATTAGGGAGAACTCAAAAACTAAAACTACTCGACAAATCTCGCTAAAATTTATGTGGGATCACATGACAAGCATCAGCTTTTAAATATAATAAGAGTATCTAAATCGGTACACCCAGTAAAAAGTTATCAGATAAGACACACAAAAAAATACAGTCGAATTGAGAACGTCTTTCTTTTTAAAGTCGGTTAAAAAGATCTAAAAATTGAGTAATAGCGTTCAGACATTATACAAAAGTTACTACACAAGAAACTATTCCATGAGTAATAGTAGTGTTTACGCTCTTGTTACTTCAGTTTTAATATTAAAATTGGAGTAACTTCCAGATTGCGGACACAACGTAAACAGTGCTTTAGCGAACCGGGTACAGAAATGCCAATAATTCACATCTTTACGGCCCTGCCGTTGACAGCCGTGCGACGGGACTTTATCTATCTAGCAAGATCTGAACAATTTGGCACAAAACAAAACTTACGCGGTTCCGGTTATCTGCGATTTGTGTTGCCTGTATAGAGGAAATTTATGAGACGTCTTTATTATTCGCAATAAGGCAGTAACCTCGTTGCAAAAGCCGTAAGCGAACGTAGTACCTGAATAACGATAGATTGTTTAGTTTTTGCATTCTAATATAACGACAAGTAGTATACTTTTTACTTTCCTCGCATGATTAGCCTATAACGCTTATAAGTAAATTATCAGGTGGATTATAATAAAGAAATAGCATCTTATATCTAATAAGTACTGAAGTATAGCTGCCTCTACGGCCTAATGGTATAGGCCCGCGCTTTACAAACTGGAGGTCGTGAATTGAATCCCGCGGAGGGCAATGATTTTGTGTCGTTGTTCCTAGTTTTGTTGGGACATTATGGGCTGATCACCCGATTGCCTGAAAAGTAATGATGATCCATGCGTCGAATGAGCATGTAAAAAATCAGTCCCGGCTCCTTGTCGACGCCATCTAGCGGTGGCTTGGAGAAGTCGTTATCAAGAGGTGGGTTTAATGTCACCGCCTCTGTACCTTATCTCTCTCCGGTCGTATCAGTTCTCCGTCCCATCGGGCTATAAGAGTAAAGGAAGAGTGAGTGCACCTGTGTCCGCGCAAACGCTTGTGCTCCTGTATCCTGCGCACTTGGCTGATCTCTTGCAGATTGGCCGCCGTGGTCGGATTCGGTCGGAAGGACATTATTATAAAGCACTTATGAATTATTTTTATCCAATAATATTTTACCTTAAAACCGATCTATGTGATAAGCATAAAAATGAGTATTACTTATAACTACAATAAGAATAAGAATAAGTAAAGCATATCCAAGAAAACCTATCCCTATCTAGCTTGGGATCAGATGGCAATGTGTAAGATGTCCTTTGACATTAAATCAAATCAAATCAAATTATCTTTATTCAAATAGGCCTTTACAAGCACTTTTGAATCGTCATTTTTACATTTT
>DWHO01004129.1:0-11271 GCA_018247575.1 Eurytides lysithous rurik
GAAGCAAGAACACTTCCACTTTACGCTGATTTTCTGTGAAGTCGTGGTACTTATCCGGTTCGAGCCAGCCCATTCAGCAGCGGGGACAGCTGCGTGGCTTAATAAATAATGCTGGAATCCTCACAAAGATACGCCGATAAATCCCATGAACGATTAGCGTTGCTGTTGATTAAGTCTAACTAAACTCCTTCGCCTGCTTGGGACCCTAAAATTGATAAAATCGAATCTAGGCATACTGAAACGACAATTTTAAGATACCGTTATCTCCTTTGTATGTGGGGTCAAAATATAAGTAATTAAAAGGTTCAAACATTTTAGCTGTTCCGTAACCATATACTCTTTAAAGTGTACCTGGACTCTGTAGTGTTCGAAACGTAAATCCGTAGCCTCATTTTAACAACTTTAAAAATATACGATTTTTTATGTTTATTTCACTAATACAAGCATCGCTCGCGTTTGGTGGTCGACTTATTTAAAATTCAAATAGGCAATCATTACGTGACTAAGAGATTGCCGTAAAAGCATCAAACCGAATTCGTCAAATCGATTTTTTCGCGCTCAACAGTCGTTTTTATCGATACTTAATTGAAAGCCATTATTTACCTTTGATTACGGCGAGAAAGCGTTGCTTTCACTCCATGGTGATAACAATAAATTGAAGTTCTCGTTCATTTTTGAAGACGCCACGCTCGTATTGTCTTTATTTGCGCCGTTGGAGCGTCAAGCCCAGTTATATTTTTTTTAAAAACGACCCGTGCCTAATTCGTGTTCGGTCTAATTTCTCCGATTGACAAAAACTAAAACCAGCGCACGAGTCCAAATATATCAGTCATAAATAAATTAAGACTACCTTTATCAATAAATATTTAATAGTAACTCCCTGAAAAGGCAAATTTTTCTTTTATAATTAAAAGTTACCTTTTAAAGCAGTTTTTACGTTTAGAATTAGTCTGGGCCGTACATATAAAAAGTAAACAAAGCAAGTTAGTTCAGCTTTAAGATATAGGATAGCGAAATTTGATATCAGCGATATGTACAGATATGTTCAAATATAGTCAGAGGCAATGTTCATGTCTTGTTATTCAATCGTAATATGATGATTTTTCATTACAATGTTTAATAGTAATATTGAATAAAAAAGATATAAAAACTGTTAATAATTAGAATTAAAGCAATCGGATCTGAAATTAACTTTATTGTAATTTTTTTTACCTTAATATAAGGAATCACTATATTCTCCTAACCGTTCTTTTGCTTAATTCAATTATAAATTTAAAGAATTAACGTTAGCTGAATCCTTGACATCTAGTTAGTAGCTAATCCTCATTTAATAGCAATGCAACAAGCCAAAAAGCGATGTACGTAAGCTTCTTGTGTGGTTATGCATATGCTAATATTAGCATAAGCATGTTATGTTACAAAAGTGAACAGCGGTTGTTTGACACTATTTGCTAAGTGGCTACCTATTTCTAAACTATCGGTTCATGTAGCATTACATTCATAAAACGTATTCTATTTTAGGGTAAGGTAGATCATTGACTATATCTTTTTTTTAATTTGCATAGTATTCAAAAACCAATTTATAGTGTTTATTGTATATATTATTATGCCAGTAGAAATCTTTGTCATTTTGTTAAACAATTTCGTATGCTCGGAAAAATGTGAAAATTAGCATGTTAAAAGTTTTATGAAGTGGACCTGTATAGATTGACTATTTATTTATAAAATGTGCTAATGATACATCGGTTACAATAAATAACACTTTTTGTTGCCTACGTTCATAATACAAAATTTGTTTTCTCAAAGCTGAGCTTCACTTTGATATAAAACTGATAAAGTTTAAGCATAATAATTGATTTAAATATGGTCGAATTTCGGTTACTAAACAATCTTTAATATACTTAATCTCTTGAAGTAGAATATACGATGAAGATTAAAATCTGTTTAATAAACATTCGTCCAAACTTTTCGAACTTTAAAATATAACAAAGTTAGTTTACGGTAAAATGTTAAGGTTAAAGTTAAATTTGCCCGTGCTAAATCTGAGACGGCATCCGGACTTGTACGTGAGCAACCACTTAAACACGTTCCCTCCCAACTTGCTCCTTCGTCTAGCTAAATATAGCCTTTTGCATGCGCCAGCAATATACGCAGCCCTGTACTAACACAATTTTTTGATGGGCTGCTTATATAACAACACAGCTTAAACACTTCTTGTATAAAAAAAATACTGAGTATAAAAGTTTTAGTATTAATATGTATGGAATCATATTATTTAGGAAAACTATCACATAATCGTTATAAAATAAAAATTAAAAAGTCAACGATAGTTTTTGTAACTAAGGATCTTTCTATTATGAATCTTGGTTTAATTCCCCGCCTTCTCGAAAGGAGTATTTTTAGCACACGCACACACACATATTCGACCCCGGTTGTAAGTGAAAGAAAACAGATAGAAAAGTTTTGTCTTAAGACTGAGAGAAATAAATTTTAATTACACTTGTGTATCTTTTTTATCAAATAGGAAGGTAATGTAAGAGTAATAAAACGCTCCGGTTATTATCAACATTAGCCGTGATAATGAGTATGATAGCTGTGTTATCAAAAAAAAGTACAGTATTTGTAGAATTATGGTCGATCATACGTAAGGAGGTCAATCCGAAAGCGTGTAACGCAACTAATTTCCTATTCATTGAGTCGGATTCAGGCTCGTAATTAGCATATTAGTGTATCCGAGTATCTGTTTCTGAAGTTTACGTCGTACCCTACATCGCAAACGATGGTCTCTAAGTATTGTCTAAACAAAATATCTTCTATATTCATTGCCATTTTATCAGCCTATTAATTGTATCAATAAATCAATGATTCCTCTTTTTCATAATTCATTTTATAACGATTAAAAACACAATATTTAACATCATCAATAACAACATCATCAAATAATCAAACAGGCATGCTTATTTTATGTTACTCGTAATACTGTCACAAATTAACGCCTGAAGTTTGTTATTGAACGGTTAATTAAAATGCCTGATGTTCGGTATAGCTGTTATAGCTAAAAAAGATAATTCGAATACTGCTTTCAAAAAAAATCTAAATGATCTGCAAGTATTCAGTAAAAAAATAAGAAAGTTTGACCTTTGTTGAAATATTTGTAAAGTAGTTTATTGTAATTGTACCGTTTTGTTTTTTTCTTTTTCACATCGAACAAAAACAGTGAACGCGCACCGATTTTTCTAGCGTGCCAATATTGGCATAAAATAACGATTGAGCTTAAGCAAGTAACTACATTTGAAGACATTAATTGGCATCATAAACGAGTTTTTTACTGATACTCGTATACATCGCACACTTAGACATTTATATGCCAATAAATCACACTTTCTAAGATTCAATTAGTATTTGTGTCCTTGGTTGTGCATTGATATAGATGACTTCTTGAGTTTTTATTGATGCGACAGCAATATTCTCGCAGGCCCAGTGACTGTTGAAATTTACTGACAGATTTGTTGGCGGTACAAGATAATTATGGCAATTGAGGATGTTGCCTGTAACAGTGATGGTAATTTTTTTTTTTATTTGAGTTGCATGCCTTTTCGTGGATTTTGACTGCATCATTTACAAAATTGTGATAACATTTTCAACAACAATATAGTAAATATATTATAGACACGTCTGCTATAACACGTAAAATCATTATACGTTTCACGGCATCTAGTCACGATCAAATATTCTGGAATAAATCTTTTTAATAGTTTTTACGGCGTAGAATATTTTTCTAAATTCTAGAACATTGCAGTATTGATGGGCAAGATAAAGAACGGCGACAGAAAAATGATCATTGAATAATTTTAGGACAAACGTACGTTTATCTTTTTTATTTATATAAAAAAATGTTGCGAGATTGCTAAATAGATATTTCTTGTGTTGTAAGGAATTCTTGAATACAGAAACTTCGAAAAACCTACGCACATATCCACAACCACTATTAGTATAGTAGTAGTGTATAGTAATATTTGCCGACCTATGACGCCGATGTTTTCGAAAAAATCCTATATGTATAGTCTCGCAACCAACAACATATTTTACTGTAGCGTGTTAGTTGTTTCGATAGTAATAATCCTGTGAATTGCTTGCGTGGAAATAATTTTGTTTGGACTAGCTCAAATCTCAAAGTCTACATATATGTCGGCAGTGTTTAAGCTTCGTGACAAAAATGAGTAGTGAAAGTGTCGCCTTCAATCGCGTTGCGGCGAGCGGGCCATCTTTTTGCATGAAAATATTTTAATGCCGCCATTACGTGGCATTGTACTAGCTAATTGTCGGGTACAGGCAGACGTTGCTTGTATCGCGTCGGATTAAGATCGGCACCTACACTGCGACCCCACTATTTCGCAGTAACCGGCAACAGTGTTGTGCGCTTAATTTTTTTTCTCTAATTTCCTCAATTTTGTCGCATGTTTTATACAGTCTAATAAACACAACGAGTAATTAAATTAGAAAAGTGACCCGCGCGTTGCCGTAATTGTGGGTTATTTGAGCTCGGGCATGTAATTTTAGTTATGCCTTCTAGCTGTTTGGGTAAACAGTATAGGCAATCTTAATTCTATTTTACACTATAGTGCATACGGATTTTATATTATGTTATATTAGTAGACAAAACTATAAACATGCCGTTCCCATTTGTGTAAGATGGACACAAGGAACAACCAATAAACACGGTAAGCAATAAGTATAATTAAAAATGCGAAACTTATTATTATTATTAAACATCAGTGAAGCGTCATTATAATCTTAAGCGTACACATTTGTTTTCACACATAAACTTTTATACTAAATAAAAAAGCCAAGGTCTGATATCCTTGTAGGCATTTTTATTGATCTGCCTTATTTGGCATTTAAAGTATAACTTCGGCGGCCAGTTGTACGGTACTTTCTTTTTCGTTATCTAAATTGCAAATAATGACATGACTCGAGTAATAAAATACCCAAAACCTCACCGTTGCAGTAAAAAGTAACCGTGTTTGCAATTTTGTCAGAAAAAATATGTCTTTCACGTATTCTTTTCGTCTGAACTTACATTTTTATTTTCCTTCATCAATGAATAGAATAAATAATTGATACTAAAATACGAAAATTTTCGTAAAATATTTTAATTTGTTTTAAAAATACAATACAAATATTAATATATATTTGTATATATAATACAAGTTATAATTAAGAAGAAAGTTGAAACAATCCCCTTTATCATGTCTCCTCTGTTTGAAGGCACCCCCCCTTGTTGCCACAGCCTCGATCGGAACTGCCAGCCGACTCACCACCTTCAGCTCTTCAAGGCGCAAGTACGACCTTACCTGTTCTTATTTTTGCGCGGAGGCACCCCATTTCCAGCTCCTTCCATTTGACCGTAACCAAAGTAGAGCTGCTCGAACCGTTGACAACCAGGTCCATTCCGATCGAATTGATTCAGTGGACGCAGAGACGTCTTTATGTGCGATTTTATAGAATAAACTATGGGGATTCCTCAGAGGAATTTTTCTGATTAAAACCGGCTACTGTGTTCTGCCGACGCACTACGCGGCGAACCACCGGATACCATTCGTACCACCTGGAGGGCTGGCATTTCACCACCGTGCTTTTCGCGCAACTTTCTGCTAAGTACCACAAACCTATGAAATTAGTCGCCAGCGGTATTTCCAGACTGATACAACTTAAAGAAGGACTCTAAGTATTATTCATTCAAAGATGCCTTACACTCATTCTATAATGTCTTAAGCTTTGGCCCGCTTGGTATCGTCAGTAACACCGAATACTGTAAAATACATATAATAAAATACAAGTAAAATTGTCAAACAAGTCACCATAATTGAGGAGCGTTGCATAATTTGAAATTGTCGCACTACGCGTTATGCGAGCGGCGACCTCTTTGTATCTGCATCGGGATTCTAATTGAATACGACAGATTGAAATTAAATAACGGCATAGTTGTTACGCACTATAGACATGCCTATAAGTGAGTAATAAGCAACTCATGTCGCTTACGACATTCGAATAGCACTCACTCACACAAGGTTGACACCGATTTGACAAAGCACTGAGCGTGGGTCCAAAAAAGGTGAGATTACATCATGACTACGGCCGAATGTGATTAATTCGAGTTTTATTGCACTCGTTTCATTCACATTACAACGATTGCGGGAACATTAATAGTAATTTTACGTACAAATATCAAATTCTGCAGCTATTGTTGACTATAACTCGCGGTATGAGATTCGGATGAACACATCTACAAAAAAAATCTTACTTTTTCCTGTCCTTTTGTGATATGCCAAACCGACGTAACGATATATTCAATATTTTACTGTCTTAAAAAGGCTGCAGTACCGCAAAGAAGAACAGTAAACAATACAGAAGTGTAAGCATATAAGTAAACATAAAAGTAAATATTCTTTTAACTTCTCAAACCTTTGATAGTTTGTCAATATATGTATATTTTTCTTTCGACGGTTGTATATCGCTAAAGTAAAGGAGCCTGTTGTTGACCGGACCATGTGACAGCATAAGAGCTTTCAACTAACTAAAACAATTTATAAATTGTGCTTGGCTCTGCACTACCCTTTTAACCCAGAGATAGCATGCTGAATTTTTAAGTACTTAGACAACATAAGCACAACCAAATCTGAGTTATGTTTCTACATTTATTACGCGGTAAAAATTGGTGTTAAAGTTTTGGCCCCCGCCTTCGATTTTTCGAATTTTCTTCAGGGTAAAAAGTATCGTAAAATGCAATCCATCCTAGAAATTATACAAACGCCAAAAATCATACCAACCCGTTCGTCAGTAGCAGCGTGAGAGATGAACAGACCAACAAATACATTTTTAGAATTATGATATTATATATTTAAAAATAGATAGTAAGTTTCGTTATCTTTTGTCAATCATCCAAAACGTCGGTCTGATTACTCCATTCACTAAACTAAAAGATAAGTAAGTACATTAATATTGCTTTGGATATTGATAATAAGCATTTTTGTATTCTTTGATAGTTTAATTCAAAATAATTAATCTTATCGCCCATAGAGGAATCTCTAACAGGGGAAAAACGCCTAGACCGGAAATTACAATAACTCGATGGCGATGGTCACGTGGCTGTCGTCGAATTCGAGTAGACATTTAATTTTTAAAAATCGAATAAATCTATAAAACTAAGGATTTTATCCATATAAATGTTGCCTGCAAGTGCTACCACACTAGTAAAATGGTGTCTTAAAAAATTGAAACTCTTGACAATGTCTAAGAGCTACCATATTTTTAATTCTATCAAATTCTACACTTATTGGATATTACTCATTACTGTTTCGGATGATATGTGTCTAATACCTTAATCTGAAAAAAATGGCATTTAGAATTATTTTTTCCCATAATTCTGAGTTCTTGATATATTCGCATTATAGTCCAACAATCAAACTTTCATACTTTAACGAGGAATCTTAATAGGATCTATGAAAATTTGGATCTGTTAAAATATCTGTAAAATAAAATCTTCACTTTTTCTGTATAAATTCGGTGTGAAATGTTTTCCTTCACTTTACTTATCACTTTGATGAAAGATGCTGTTTAAAATAATCTTTTTGTAATTGCTGACACACTTTTTGAAGCTGTTCCACTTCACTTTTATTAGCTTCTTTCGGATTTCTTTCACTGAGATTGTCATGTCGAAATAATTTTTACACTTTATCGTTATTTTTTAATGATTACTTACTGAACTCATTTCTTATTAGTACAATTCTAAACTATCTGTGAAATGTATTAATACAATCCATATTTACTACACAGTTACTATACTAATATACTAATTTATTATCCGTTTAAAAATTAATATGAAGTTAAAGTTGGTTGTTAAAGTATTTTACTGACTATAATAAATAGTAAATAAACTCGGCTTGTTTGGTTCCAGATACAGATCGTCAAAAGACCAGTTGTTTGTAAGTAAGACATTAGTAGAAATTGATATGATAAAGTAGCTTTCTTTCTGTTGATAACAAGAAAGTAATATCATTGTGCTGCGGGGATATTTATAAACTATTAATGGATCAAACATTTACGGGAATTGAACACCCAACATTGCTCTATCTGTATACTTCACTTTATTCACCTGATGAAGTGAAACATTATTACCCTTTTGCAGTCATTCTGGATTAATACCACAGCAATTCTACTTATTCCACCGTGAAAAGTAATGGAATCATATTTCGGTTTTGAAGGTAAATGTTTCTAACGTAATAAAGAGATGTACCATTGCACAGCTTTGGGTTTCGAATGCAGAGTCAGCGAGTCAACTCGTGCCGCTCAACGTAATGTGTGGCATTGTATTGCCATTAGGTAAAGGTTTTGCGCATCTTGTTACTTAATTTCCTAGATAAAATATTTGTCGAATTGTTCGAATCGTCTAGCAATTCCTAATTTACACTTAATTGGCATCTGTCTCATACGGTCACACTATGTGTGCACTATGCGTGCAGTAAATTAAACCGCATAAAACACACGAAATGATAATAAATCTTGTTTTTTACTTGTTTAGTGTTGTAAAAGAACAGGATTGCCGTTTAATGAAAATAACAATGGATTGACTAATCGCTGCAAATTACCAGTTACACTTAAATTACTATTCTGAAACTCAGTGACGAACACGTGGTAAATACTAGAAAAAGGAAAAGCTTGTAACACCTCGGTTTCGTCTCCAAAAGGTTAAAAAATCCTTCATAGGCTTGAGTATACGCATATATAATAGAATTCAACAAGATGTCCATTTGAGCGTTTTAAAACTAAAATTAGAAAAAATCTATTACATAAAGCTTATTATAGTGTTCAAGAGCTTCTGGTGGACCAAAATGCGTATAATATAGTTGATTGACTCGTATGTGGAAAAGATATTATTGACGTGAGGTAATACTGTAATGATAAAAGAGCAACTGTTGAGGTTTCTCGCCGGCTCTTCTCAGCAGAACTGCATTCCGAGCCAGTTGT
This sequence comes from Eurytides lysithous rurik, assembly GCA_018247575.1. Classification (NCBI taxonomy): domain Eukaryota; kingdom Metazoa; phylum Arthropoda; class Insecta; order Lepidoptera; family Papilionidae; genus Eurytides; species Eurytides lysithous. The sequence continues at coordinate 9,028 of DWHO01004129.1, forward strand.
AGCTTCCTCACGAACTGAGATGTAAAAATGACGATTCATAAGTGCTTGGAAAGGCCTATTTGAATAAAAATATTTTAATTTGATTAAAAATCCATAATTAAAGTTAAAGTTTTTTTATTAAGTTATACAAGTGTAAGAACACTGAAATAAAAACTAAATCAATACGATATAGATTTGCAAATTTATAAAATCTGGAAATGATTGATATAAAAAGTTTCGTGTGTGTTATAATTTAAAGCAAATAAGTTCACCACAAATTATATTCTGGAATAATGATGCATCATCATCAAAATAACGTTATATGGAAATGATAACGAGCTTTTAAATATTTGCACTGGAACTCTACCGTGACTAATTTCATACCGAGAGCAGCGTTTAACCGATCCACCGAATAATCTAAGAGGTAGTATTTTAAGAGGGAAAAAAAAATAAACGTATGAAGAAAAATTTACATTCAATTTAGTTTTTTTTTTAGTAAAATCACTTTTTTTTCATAACATCTCCGTACAAACATAGTAACATTAAAAGACGAATTATACATGTTTATCTAAGTGTCTATAAGGGATATTATAAAGTCTAGATATGATTGTTTTTACTGCATGGATGACGTAGTATTTGAAATGGTCACCTTGCTAACTACTGCTTCGCTTTGAGTTGTGGCAGTTATATTTGTTCCAAGTTTAGGTGTTTTTGTGTGATTTTATGGCCTGGCCAAGCAAGAGTTTTTAAAATAGAAAAAAGAATTAGTTATGTAATATTTAGCATCACGGTCAAGTTTATGTCCTTACATTGAGCAAAACCTGTTTTTTTCTTGGAATATAGTATCGGGCAAATGACCGAGTAAACTATAGCGTACAGTCACTGGATTTGAATGATGTTATGAATGTAATATCTGTCATTGCTCTGCGCCATAAAACTTAATATGTTTTATTGACTCGCATCATTATACAACTTGCTTATGAATATGTTGTCGCCCGATTAATATTTCATAGTATGTTAATTTAATAAGAATTTTTTAATTTTTTAATAAATTTGTTTTAATTTTCATCAATAATGGTGCTTTAAAATAATATCAAACGGCTTATGTTTTACAAACAATTCTCAACACGCATTAGTTATGTGCCCCTCGATGTGAATAGAAGTTTAATAATCGAAAGAATTAAAAAAAAATAATTTGATATATATTTATGAATATAATAAATTTAGTGGTTGACTTTGTGTTCGTCAGCTTTTTTTTTAGTTTATAAAGTGCAAAAATGACCGACCCGTTTTTATGTACGATGCACGGTTTTAACACCCGTATTTATAGAGATGTAATTATTTGTTACAGAAAAATTGCTTAGAAATTACTTAGACAAGTAATTGTTTTCAATTAGTGTGATTGACAACAAAATTGTATTTTTAAAGCAAGTAACCTTCTATTAACTCGCCCGTTAGTGTAGTGGTCAGTGCTCCTGACTGCAAATCCAAAAAGCCAAAGGTTGTAGGTTCGATTCCCACCGAGGACAAAATATTTGTGCGATTAACAGAGGTATTTGTTCTGTGTCTGGGTGTTATTTAACTATATAAGTATGTATTTTAAAATATATAAGTATGCGTATAACTTGTCTGATTACCATAGTACAGGCTCTGCTTAGTTTGGGATCGGATGGCAATGTGGAAGATGTCCCATGATATTAAAAGAAATATATAATATTATAAATATTGTTACTTATTCGAGCGAAGCATTGAGTATAGCTTCACAGCAATAATTTCTTCCAACTGGTACATGATCTAGTTCTGCGATTTGTTTGAAGAAATTTTAATGTATTTCTATTATTATTATTTTAACAAATGTCCCCTTTTGATCATTTTGATATGAATAAAAAAATATTTTTAAAAATGTTACGGTGGTAGAGCCACGCAGTCACCGTCGCAGCTACTGAATGGGCCGGCTTGAAACGGTTAAACGCCACGACCTCACAGAAAATCAGCGTAAATTGGAAGTTTTTATGCTTCCCCGTTTCGTTTGGTAAGTGCGGTAGCCGGTGGCCCATCCAGTCACTTCGCCTATTACCTCGGACGAAGGCGCCCTCCCCTTCCTTTCTCCTCTCTTCCTTAAACAAAAATTCCTATAACGGTAACACATTTGTATATTCGTTTCCCTTGATCAGTTGCCGTCAGGTGAGCCGCTTGCTCATTAAAAAAATTGAATGATGCGTTCCAATTTTCCAGAATATTTATCAAAAAATATATATATATATA
>DWHO01004130.1:0-11324 GCA_018247575.1 Eurytides lysithous rurik
AATCAAATGACGTCAAAAAGTGATTGTAAATCAATCCAATTTTGAATAAAGAATTTTTGACTCTGACTTTGACTTTGTACAATACTTATGATATAATATAATGGTATTTTAAAAGAGCGGCCATTGAATTTTTTGCCAGTTCTCCTCGGCAAAACCGCATACCGTTGATGACCGTTTAGCGCAGATGCTAAGCTATCGTGGGTTCGATTCCCACCCGGGACGAATATTTGTACGAACTACAAATATTTGTTTCGGATCTGGACGTTTGTCCGCGTTTTTCCGTCCGTCAGGCAAGGCATTTCCGTCTTACAATAGGGGCAGCGATTTTTTTTAAAAGAAAAGCGAGATATATCCATCCGGCAGTAGCTTCGTCACGAACTAATATGTGAAAACGATTCGAAAATGCTCGTAAAGAGACGCTCTGTTTGGATTAACATGTTTTGCTTCGATTATAATTGATAGAGAAGAACGGTTAAAAATAGCGAAGATCATAGGATTAATTGCGAAACGATAGACGGTATATATTTTATACTGTTTGCTCAACTTGAAGTTGCTGCTTTGAGTTTTCATATATTTATGACATAAACATTTTTAATTTGCCGAAGACGATGGAAAAAGCTCTGCCTACGAACATCAGTTATAGATTAAACTCAAATGAGAGTGAAGTTCGAAAGAAAAGTCTTACCGTGTGGTAAGGCTTTTTTAAAATTATGAAAAGCTATCTAAAACACCTTCAATAAAAAAATATATCGAATATTAATAGTTAATACGTTTAGGATTAGGTTAAAAACGCTAAAACGCTATTATCGACAATTCTTATCGTTACACGGGGCAACACTAGCGGCGGCGAGTTCCCTTACAATTTATGAAGGGTATAAGTTAGATGCATATTGCAATGTCTTAATAACGGTTGAAAATATGCGTGAGTTTGCGGCTCGAGCTGAAAGTTGATATATGGCTTTCGAATCACGATGTTAATCAGGCCAGCTATAGGGCTTGCTTGACTAAGGTATGGGAGCGTCTCACGGGTGTAGGTTAAAATTTCTGGCCATTCATTTAAGTTGGATAATACTACTGATTTTTTTTGTTAATATTTAAAGTCGTAAGTGGAAGTCGAAAATCGGCGTAAAGTTGAAGTATTTGTGCTTCCGTGTATGGGCCGGCTCGAACCGGATAGGAACCTCACCGAAAATCGACTTGATGTTGAAGTATTTGTACTTCAGTATTTCGCCCGGTGAGTGAGGTGTTTGGTGGCTCTACCCTCCCTCCGATTCCCTTCACCATTCCGACCATATATCACCCAAAAAATCCTCACCTTAAAGGTCGGCGACAGATTTGTAAATTATGTTGTGAATTTCCATGGACAACCCTTACCATCAAGTGAACCACTGTCTAGTTTGCCGCCAACTTTATTAAAAATAAAATAAGTTTTCATATAATTGTTTCATACATGTTTATTTAAGTAAGATATAGAGTGAGAAATAGTAATAGAGTGTTTAATACAATTAAATTTGACCCACCATATCTCAAGTTCTACAATGTCGGATATGAATCTAAGAAAACTTTAACCTAGATAGAATAGCTACTCAAAATCTAGATTCTAACGAAGTACGTTTTAATTTGCTCATCTTTTTTCTTTTTTGTAAAAATGCTGCCCTCGTTGTAAGATAGAAATATCTTGTGTTACAAGGGCTCTTCACATATATAAATTTTACACGGACAAACATCCAGATCCGAAACAATCATCTGTAGTTAGTACAAATGTTTGTCCTGGGTGGATATCGAACGCATAACCTGCGACGCCGAAGCCAACAACTTAGCAACTGCACCAAACGGTTCATCAAAATCCTAACCTTCAACGCTCAAAATATCATCCAACAAAATTACCATATAAATTTTTTATTTATTCCCATCGAGCCGTAGCCCGTAAAGTAATGTGTTGAATAATTTTAACCTGTGAACCGTGTTTAAGTATTCGGGTTAAACGGTCGATAATTTAAAATCGATGTTAAAATTTACGAGTGTAGAGATTATCGATTAAAACAAAATCGACAAATAGTGAGGGACTACGACGCGACGGGGCGCCGTTGCGTAAGGGCTCGAATTCGACTCTCGGTTACATAACTCAGTGAACGCACCATTTGAATTTTTTAAACCATTATCCTTATAAAACGAAAAACCCCTTTGTAAGCTTGCTCTATCGGTTAAACCGCAAAAGCTACATAAATACTGACGAAATTGAATATCATTGTCATGTAAGTGGACTCACTCGTTCCTTCCGCGTTCCGTATCTGTCTTGGATACCAATTAGTATATGCATATTTATTAAAATTCCGCAAGATGTCATGGATCTACCATTTGACCGTTTTAAAACTAAAATTGAAAAATAATCCATTACATGAACCTTATTATACTGTTCAAGAGCTTTTTAAGATTGACTCGTATGTGGGATGGATATTATTGTATTAAGGTTTAACATACTGTAATATTTAGGGTTTTTAAAAGAGCGACTGTTGCGTTTCTCGCCGACTCTTAGCAGAACTGCATTCCGAGCCGGTGGTAGCTTCCTTACGAACTGACGATTCAAAAGTGCTTGTAAAGGTCGATTTGAATAAATAGGCCTTTAATTTGACTTGAATTGTTACGGGCAGATGTGTCGCTTACAGTTACACACACATACTCTTCCTCCTACATTTTATCCTCTTTCTCTCGAATGGAATTGTAAAAATGACGACTCAAAAGTGCTTGTAGAGGCCTATTTGAATAGATATATTTTGATTTGATTTGAATATACTGGCAGCTGTTACCGCCGAGCAATAATGTGTATATACTACTGTAGTCCGGTTTGGAAGATAATGTTGCCAACGTACTCAATGTCCAAGATATATTATCTGAGCTGACGCTGTTGTTATAGGCAAGTCGAAATAGAGGAAAAGCGTCAACCTTCGACTTCGTCTGTCTCCTAAAAATAGGTTATTTGTTGGTTATTTAAAACATTTTTCACCGGCTATTCTTATAATTCTCATTTCCAAGAAGCAAAACGTTTAAACGAAAATACAGATCGAATTATAAAGTCGAAAATTATTTCTGTGAAATCGTCCTTGAAATTCTAATTTAGAGTAAAAATGTAAGAAGTTGTCGGAAGGGCGAGTTTTTTGTATTGTAAACACAGATAATTTTTGTTATTAAACTAGTGGCTGACTTTTAAGTTTAAAAAATGTAATCAAGCAGACTATAAAAGAGACTGGCTTACTGTTAATGATGTTTAAATTCAACTGTTGTACTAACGGTTGCATGAAAATATGATCTACGACACGTTTGGTGCTGTTGTTAAGTCGTTGGCTACGGCGCCGCAGGTTGTGGGTTCGATTCCCACCCGGGCCAAATATTTGTACGAACTATACTAATAATTGAACTACAGATAATCGTTTCGTTTATTCGCGGGAAATTTACACTTGTAATAAATAACACAAGATGTTATTAATTTATAATAGGGGTGTGTGTTTTTTTTTTTTTTAAAAGTATTCTTTTTAAAAGACGAAAAAAATCTAACTCACACTAGACAGGTTTCAAAGCCGCGTATTCTATCAAATTACAAAGCAAAACTGCGTATAAATGGCTTTGCGAGCGGAAGCACGAAAACGTGGTCATCTCAAAGCGAACGACTTTGCTCGGTCTAATAAACTTCGCGAAAAGCGAACGGTCTAATAAACTTAAGCTTTGTTGAAGCTTAAGTTTATTAGACCAGGGATGAGCAACCCGCGGCCCTCGAGGCAAGTAAAATTTTAATTTATTTTTGTATTAAAAAAAATTTGCTAGAAACAAGGCTTTAAGGATAATTTAAATGTCTAATTAGTTAGAAATTTCTATATTGCAAACATAATTCACGTTTAGAACACGATTTGAACCTTGAATGTATACTTTATCTTCTCCATGGCCCACTGTTTTTGAAACTGCGGCCCTCCGACCAAAAAAGGTTGCTCACCCCTGTATTACATCAAATACAGGTCAGATAAGTTTAAAATATTGTTCAGTTTTGAAGTCAAAAAAAGGCGGCAACAAATATAAATTCGTATAAAAACATTCACACTATTACGACCTCTACAAATTCATAATAGTAAAAGCCAACAACTTTTCGCTCTGCCTTTTGTACCGTCGATTTTTATTAGACAAGTACACTTTTTTTTGCCGACATATGCCAAATTATATCGTATGACATCCGTGCGGTGCCGGCACCAATACCAATGGATTCAATGTTCATTCGTCATTTTACCACGCGTTCGTCGACCACGCAAATATCATGAACACCCGCATATTAAACACATTACGGACTAGACATTTTAGTAGCAGATATATCTTTTCGTCACATATTTTGAAATTTAATAAAATTTATCAATTAGCTAATCTATTATTCATTACAGTTGCCTACACTGTTTGATCGACTAGATATCTCGGCATCAATCATCAATGTGTGTGAGACGAATCATATAGTCGGATGGTTACCCCATCATACATAAAATAACAAAAAACCGTACGAACAAACTGATAGGTAAAAGCTAGTACCGAATGACTAAGACGACTTTATTGCTATGCCCGCGAGTGCTAGCTTCGTGAAACCCAACATGGAAGATTATCCGATGATCGATTACTTATCCAATCAGAGATTAAATATTGAATGTTTTGCTTTTGCTAAAGGTCCATGATCGGCACGGAGAATGCTTTTAACCACTATTCTTAAGTTGTTACTGCTAATAATACTATACCCATGCCTAAACATTTCCAGGTTAATCTCTACTGATAAAGTAGCAACTACATGAAAGGCAAGAAGTAACTTTTTTAGCGTCAAAAATAAATCGTCATTAGGAAAATTTAAATGATGCAGGAAGTAATGAAAAATCATTCGAATCGGCATGCGTGAGTGAAATAATAACATTCCGCTTAGATACGATGAAACGTGAATATATCACGATACGAACTCACGTTCGGTAGCTGTCGTGGAAAAATAGATCAAATCGCAGGTTCCTGCCTGTTTAAGGGCCGATATAGAAGCGATATATGGTAACAAATGCATAAACTATTATACGAGATTAAATGAAGGAAATACTAAGTTAATACCTAAACACCGTACAAGTTTAGAAAAACATGATATGTAAGGCATGCTTTACTTAGCTGCAGCACTGAAATGTCACCAAAGACATTACAATGGATGATTCGATTTACTGATTTTACTGTCCAAATAAATATCTCCATCTCGTGAGTCACAAATGGGGCATCGTATGGTTAGTCCACGAGTGGGGTGATGGGACGGAATGAATGGGTAACGGCCTCACGTCTGTGTGGGTCAGCGGCTGTACGGGTAGGCTGGGCACGGTGGGCGCAGCGGCCGCGAGCGGCGTGGGCGTGGGCGTCGGTGTGGGCGTGGGCACGAACGACGCGGCCACGGGGGACGGCGTCGTCGCCGGCGGCTGCTGCTTCTTCTTTAGGGCTTCCTGAAAGGGATCGATAGAAACGTTAACGTTTAAGTTACACGATCTAACCGTAAAAATAGAACTGTCGACTTACTTTAATCGATTAGTCTTTGTTACGGTACAATTAGGTTTCAAGCCACGCTAGGGACAAAATTCGCGAGTGTATTTCTTATACTGCTCAAGGCCTGTCGTCTATATGGCAATAAGTAACTCCGCGGAGGACCTAGCCAGATTGTACAAAGGTCTGTTGTCCCTTTCCTGTTATTTTTTTTCCACTTAATTTTATATCAAACGCCTATGCTACACGGCAGTGCGTTAGACGAGTAACTGGGTTTCTTTCGCCAGTTCTTCTCAGGACTGAGGCATTTTGTTCCGAACAGGTAGTAGAATCATTAGACGTCAAAGAATTAAAAAAAAGAAGACGTCAAAAATCAACCCAATTTTGACTTCGTCGTCCCCCACCGACACCAACAATCTCCCACCGAATTAGATGAGCCGAGACGTCTTTTCAGAATAAGCAATTTTGTACATTTCGTTTGCTATATCACTGTAATAAAGGAAATAAGTAGACAGGCTACATATTTTCTTGATTACAGAATTCACGACGTGACGACGTGCGTATCAACGCGTTTTTGTATTTTAAATGTAACGACAACTAATGTCAGCTACATTTTATTGAAGACTCCTTTAATATAAAGCAAAAATAAAATTCTAAATACATTTTATATACAAATTATGAGTTTGTTCATTGTGCCATCAGAATTAAGCTAAAATCGTGGTGCTTTTACAGTCTTATGAAGATCGGGAAGAAGAGAAAGAAAGTCATTGTTGTTAAAACATTATAAAAAACGCCCGAGTCAGGAAGCAGGGAAACATTAACGACTAGAGACCTTTATATACAATACAATGGAGAGATATCGTTTAACATTTATTCCTTCTTAATATGTAGACAAATCCAAAAAGACAAGTAGACATAGAAGATAACAAAGATACACAAGTCAACAACATTATATGTTACAGTAACAGTGGCAATAAAAAAATCTCAAGAACAACAAAGCGGGCGACATTTTTATCTCGGTTGGAATTTCTCGAAATTTCTCAACGTTACACGAACACGTTTTAAAAAAACGTGACCGACGTTCCCGCTATCTGCCCATCTAACTAAACGGACAGCTAAATTTATATTTGTTTTTAAAACGGTAAAATGTCTATGGTCGCTCAATAATATTAAATCTAAGAACAACATAATTCAGCGTCAAATGAACACGCGACTTCTTTTCGAGAAGAGCAAATTTTATTTTCCTTTTTCAGCACATTACACACATGGATATTTATGACATTTGGCATAGTCAAATTTTAAGTTTTGCATATAATATTTATTAGTTACACATACATTAAATTAAAATAAAACTGTCAGTCAGATATAATGTCGAATGATAAAATAATTATATTATGCAAATATAAAGGAAATTATGTTTCTGACGCATTAACTCCAGTTTCACTGAATTGTGGTCAAATTACGAGTTTATACAAAATAGGATAACTCTTCCTCCACATATCAGCCTCTCCCGAGTGTAGAACGTGGTGATTAGTTTTTCTACTAACTGTTAATATGTTTTCCCTACTTGTTTTGAATTATAATTTACACATAATTTATATCGAACATTGCATTCTACTTTTTAATTGAGCTATTTGATTTTATTGTTACCATATATACATTTCTAAACAGCATTACCTCTAAAGCTAATGTCACAGAAAATTTATTATAAACAATAGAGAAGCGAGGCTACAAGATATACTATTTCGTTTTCTTAATATCACAGTTTTAAGGACACTGATTATTATCTCTTATCGACACTAATTAATAAAATATGGCCAACTCTTGGCCCACTATATAATTTTACCAATTCGTCATGTCTCGTCGAAACGGGTTCGTGACGGGCCGTCGTTGTTACTCCGGCTCCATGCCATATGCAGTCACCGATTGTGGTTCCGATAGTGACCTAGGCGTAGCATTGTGTTATTTCGCAATTAGGTTGCGCAACAACCTTACAAACGCTGAATCGTGCTTCTGCTATTTGGTGGTTCCTACCACGTAAAATGCATTTGTTACATACACACGTAAAATATTATTAAATTATATTAATATTAAACTTAAACGAATATTTATAGTCTTTACTGAAACAAGTCCTATTTTGTCAAACTATCACTTAAATTGCGGAAATAAACTTATAAAAGAATCTTAAGGCAGACTAAAAAAAAGCAGGGAATCTAGATATACTGTTCTAATGATGCCTAAATAAAACATTAAAAATGTTGTTTTTAATTTTTTTTTTAAAAGTACATTCGCTAGTATACAGAAATTTATAATTTTATTTATGTAATATTAAAATAAGGCAAAATATTAGAACATTATTATTATACAACAATAATACACCTGATTAACATTAGATAGACCAAACGAGAAAAAGAAACACTTAACTTTTTAGGTTATCCTTAATAATTGATAACCACAAAAATTGAACTCCGATGTTAAAGGAGAGATAAACAAGATAGTAAAATAATAGCAAAAGAAGAGTATTGCAAATGTGTTTCATCTAATAAAGTTCTTGACGCTTATCAGCTATGGATTAAAATGAGGGTGGTTGGTGGTCAAAAATATGCTTTCTTGCGTTATTGAATAAAGTCCAAAGTTTAGGATGGTAACTTCCACCTTTTATTCCATACTTATGCTGCCGGTTAAAATCACATTATTGGATAAAGGAAAATCATTAAATCAATCAATCAATCATATTTGCAACCATTACCTCTTTGTAGCACTTTAGTATTTATTTTACAAAATAATATTCTGGTTGCAAAATAAACGACTTGTATTTAAAAATTAAACACGAAAAATCGATGCCTTGATTTGAATTAAAATGTCCATGTTTATTGCTTTATACGGTAATTGCAAAGTGTAAAACAATATTCTGACGCTAGTTGCTCGCTAGACTATTACAAACTTGTAGTGAAACAATTTTTTAGCCTGTAATAAATATCATTAACATACTTCCTCAGTCGTAGCTAAATTTATATGTAGACAAAATAACATAAATGCGTTAAGAGCATCAGGAAGAATACTATATTTGCTGTTATTAGTCGCATACTAATGAGATAAATCCTCACCGCGCGAATCGGGTTTCCTAGAAGATCTTATACGGAATAATAATACTGGCTCACAGCCGCTCGCCTCAACTTCAATAGAAACCTAGCCAAAGTCACGCGGTGCGTATAGGACATGGTTCGTTTGACCTTAAATTTACCTTAAAAGTTAAACGCACAATAATTTGCAAATTAAAATACACATTTCAAATATCGAAGCTGGAAAGCAAAAAAGTAGTAAATGACACGTGAAGTAATTTCTTTTTAAATACATTGTTGAAATCAGTACATTAAACCACATCGATTGGTGTATATGTCTGGTAAATAATTTTGGTTTTGCCGGTTACTACATTTATGCATTCTAGCGTCGATATGCCAATTGTAGTAGTGAAAGGGACACCTAAATTGCGATCTTGGATGCGGGACTTTAATTTATTCGGGCACAAGTTACCATTACATATTTTTAGTTTTACAATTCGTTCCTTACATTTGGTTATAAAGGTTCGATTATGTTTTACATTATCAATCTTGCAAAACGGCAAAATAAGTGGTAAGGTTGTTATAGTGATGTTGGTTTGAATCGATTTGATTTATAATTTTCTAAATATACATTAGAATATCATTTCTTACAAGATTAAAAAACTAATTTACTTCTAAATTGTTAAAAAAAAAACGCTTGTTGATTGAAAAATACGTATAAATATCAAGCACAACATTACGGCAGCAGTCCATTACAAAGTCAAACGCAAGTTACGGAAGGTCAACAAGCGAGCGCGTGTCACGGAGGGTCATTAAATGCTTCCTCGTTTTGATTCAATACAAACGTGTATTTACCATACGAATTAGTTAAAAGGAATAAAAAAAATGAACATCAAGGTTTTTCTTCCTCGTGAATTGCAAGGTCAAATACGTCATTATTCTCGCAATCGTCTCAATTGCAGAACAAAAACTAAGTCTTAGCAAAAGAAGAAAAAAATCTCAAATTCAACTGCTAAAAGAGAAGGTCATGTCTTTATCATTCGGAGATGGGCCTCAGTTAATCCCTTTGATTAGCAGATTTTGAACCTGTGTGTAAACAAGTTTTCAAAAAGTATTATCATCAGTAGTTTGGAGGTAGCCAATAAACTACTCAGAGATTGAAAAAAATTGAAATTGAACGGAAATGGAAATATGTACTAATTATACTCTTTAAGTAATTGGTAATGTCACCGAGAACAACTTACTAGTAATTACTATTGGTTATAATCGAGATATCAGAGACATAAATACGTCATTCTTTTAGCATTATAATTGCGTACACATTCTGTAAAAAAGTAACATTTTTCATCGTGAATGTTAATATCGAAAAAATACATATATTGATTTATAAAAAAACCTCCCAAAGTTTTGAGCAATTGGACCTGTAGATGCACCATGAATGTAGAATACAGCATTACAAATGGATATGATTGTTTACCTTAAAGCAGACTGAGCAGAGGCCGTCGGTTGACGGGTTCCCGTAGAATCCGCATCCCGAACGGCAGAGCGCCTCCATCGGATTCGATTCTCGCTCCATATTTGCACAATAAATTCACCGTTATACAAAAACAACAACAAAACTGTCCGAGCAGTCACGGTCCGATTGCACTATCAGTATATTGCACTTTTATTATATTAAGTCTTAACACAAAACTGCACAATGATCACAATGTTCAACGTTGCAATTTACTCGTCGTTCTCCTGTCGCGGGTTAGCAGTGCGCGCGCGGTCAGTGGCTTCCCTTGCCGTCTTGCTACTTCTTTCTGTGTCAGGAACGCAGAGGGCCCTGGAACAAACAGCATTCGCAACTTAAAGCGTTTCCCATTACAGGTCAATTGGCTTATATGTCAATAATAATAAATATAATGGAAGGCAATTGACAAAGTTTCATAATTTTTTCCTATTAGAAAAACTGTAAATTACAGATGGTCCACCTCACGTAAAGTAACAAACCCCGCCCATAGACAGGCCATAAACCAACATTAAGCCCGCTGGACCAATTAATAAAGAAATAAATCCAAATTCATTCAATCAACATATGAAATGCAATGCAAAAATATATTTGTTTCTTTTTCAACGATCTAGATACGACAATATACATAACGAAAGAAACAGGTATGACGCGAACGGAGCAACATAATCGCTTCGATAGAAAGTGGTACCACGGCACGATTTCGAAGAGGCGAAGCATAATATAACGACAAGTTTGCATAACGAGAGAGAGAGAGAGCTATGAATTAAGTGGAACGCAACTGAACGGAGCATGGGCCTCTTCAAGGTCTCGACAATTGTTACAGATTTCCTGAATAATTTCATGCCCTCATTGCTTTTGTATAAAAATACGATGGACGAGAACTGAACAATTGATTATTCTATTAAGCTTATAAATGAAGGATAGGACATATTTATTTGGCAACCCCACATAGTACCTGAGCTGATAAGACGACTATACTATATACAGAACAACCTTCGTTTTAATGACCACTTGCCGCCCGGCGTACATTATGATAAAAAAGGAGCAAAATAAAAATTAACTACCATAATGCCGACTCGTTTGATCCGAGGAAGCATCTTCACAATTTGAGAATTGTTCAATAGAAAACATTTTTTTTTAATCGTATGATTTATGCCAAAAATGAACTATAGCAACCTTTAACCCCTTGAACGGAAATCCAGCTCGTCATGAACTTTTCAAAT
>DWHO01004131.1:0-11322 GCA_018247575.1 Eurytides lysithous rurik
TTGGCCCCCACCACTGCGCCCCTTTACTACAGAAAGGGGGCAAGTAGTGGGCAGCGGTGCGGTATCGCTTGGGGGAGCGCTAGATGGGAAGGATTCCCCAAGCGGGACGGCACCCGGGGTTCGAATTATGCGGAGGGCAATGTCTTTGTGTTGTTGTTTCTTAGTTCGGTTACGGCATTACGGGCTAATTACCCGATTGCCTGAAAAGTAAGAAGATGCATGCTTCGGATGGACGTGTAAAAAGTCGGTTCCGGCTTTTTGTCGACGCCATCTACAGGTAGCTTGAAGGAGTAGTTATTAAGCGGTCGGTTTGATGTCGCCGCCTCTGCGCCTGATCTTCTTCCGGTCGTGTCGGTTATCTGTCCGATCGAACTATGAGAGGAAAGGAAGAGTGAATGCACCTGTGTTTGCGCAGACAATTGTATACTATAACATATCTTGCGCAGTTGTCTGATCTCTTGTAGAACGGTTACCTTGGCCGGAATCGTTTGGGACGACATTATCACAGTAAACTATTTTACTTCATTTATACAATTTTCAGCTACACAGTATTAAATACTTTTAATATATCACCCGTGTTTTAGCCTATTAAATTAATATAGGTAACTAACTGATTACAACATTTGATTGATTAATCTTATTCCAATTATCAATGAGCGAAACATTATATGAACCAGGGTTAGAATATAACTCAGGCAGTGCTTCCGCATGTCTTTCGTCTTGAGAGCCAGGTAACGAGAGCGAATTCATCGGCGCTGCTTTTTTAATACGCCTCTTTCTTCAGTGTTGCCAACACAATGTACTTTACGGTACATGTGATTTGATGATATTACACAAAGCATGAACGTTGAATAATTAATATATTTTTTGCTGACTGTTAAATAAAATGTCATGACGGTTGGTATTGTATAAAAATATATAAGTTTAGTTGTGACGACCTAATTGCTTACCTGAGATTATTATCTCAACGGCTGAATAATTTATTAGACCCATAAATGATTATAAACTTTTTAGATCAATAAACGCAAACAATCATTACAACACTTAATAATCAGAAGGGAGTATCATAGACATAAATGTAACTTGTAACTATAGGTATGGCTGATCGAATTATTTATTCAAATAGGCCTTTAAATTTGATTTTGAATTTTTGAATTTGAATTCCTTCACTTATCAATCGTCATTTTTTGGGTCTCAGTTAAAATATGTCGAAATACAAGACATCGTTTTATAATGAATGCCTATAATTATTCTATAATTTGCACCCGGACATAAGACAATGACTTAGGAAATCATTATCAAAGGTTAAAGTCTCTCACCATAATTGCACATCCGCTAGAACTTTCCACGTCGCTTCCGATGGCCTTACGTCGAGCTCGAACAAATGCATTTGCGAGGAACTAAGGCTAAATAACAATTCGTACCTGTTACTTAGTAATACGGAAGTAAGATGAATTCGATGCATTTTAAATGAGACGTATCTAAAAAATTATGTGAATTATCTGGCATTTGAAGTTGCTACGAAGAATGCAAAGAGGGAAGGTCAGTGCTTGCTGTTTTATTACATCTTCACCTTTGTTCATTCCTAGGATTTGTCCACGGCGTTATTCGTCTGTGTTGTAATTTCATCTTTTATTTTCATTTTCTTAATTACTGCTTTTTTTTTTTTAATTACTGCGCAATAAAAAGTGGTCTGAGTTTTTCCAAAAAACTATCCTTTTGTATATATTATGATATGAAGAGAACTTATCCTCATATGAAAGAAAAACAAATCGATAAATATTACATAATTATATATTTATAAAAATATATATAGTACTCCGTGCTTGTGCTCTCTAAACAATAAAGACATCATGGAGTTTTCCTTGGTATAGATGAGTGTTTTCTATTAATACGAATATTTTTATCTGATTATTATCAGATTTATGCAAAAGAAGTTTATGGAATTAATGCTATTATTGAGACCAAAAGAAGTCAAATAATTGAATGTATTTTGTATTGCGTTTAAAATTACTATCCTAGTATACTTTATTCTAGTATACCATTTTACTTTTCTACCTTAGTATTCCTATCGTAGAATTTTGCCTAAATTTTGATGATGTAAATACTAAAACATAGGTCTTTATTTGTTATGTTTATTAAGTAGGTAATATCGCTTCAGTTTTGTTAAGTAACATCACCCAAAAGAGCGTACTTGGCATATCTTTAATATAAATAAACATATATTTAGGTATATTTTCGGTATGAGGAAGTTCGGCAATTCCGTAGGAATATTCTACAAAGTGAAAATCAGAAAAAATATAGGTGATTGCATATAAATCTTTTGCTTTGCGACATGCTGTTATTAAATACCGGATTGAACACAGGGCTCGAATACCACAAGGGAGTGCCATGAAATAATGTTCAGCAATTAAACCCAGGATGCTCTGGTACTCTACGAGGTCACCCAGGTAATAAAATAAATCTTATCTGAAGCGTAAGGTTAAACTAAATGACAATTTTTGGACATGAGGACACCGAGCTGATATGTTTTATTACTATCGATACTGTTTACGGTAGCGATGCATAATGTAACACCATATTGAATAAAACTTTTTTCGAAATTAAACGAACCCAACAACTGGATTGAACTAGCTCACGACAAAACACTCGGAAGGAAGGAAAGGATCGAAACAAACGACAAAAAATTATTTGCAATGACTAGTATGTGTTTTATATATAATCAAAATATATTTATTCAAATAGGCCTTTACAAGCACTTATGGATCGTCATTTTTACGCCTCAGTTCGTGAGAAAGCTATCATTGGCTCGGAACGCAGGTAAAATGCTATAAAAATTAAAGATACCGTTACAATTAGCCTTACATATTATTTATCCGACAGAATTTTAATATTTTCTTGAAACTCAGCGACAAACACGCGGTAAATACTAAAAATATGAATAAACTTGTAACACTTCGAATTCGGTCAAAAGGTGAAAAACTCCTTCATGGGCCTAAATATACGCATATATAATAGAATTCCACTAGACGTACTGAATCTACCATTTAAGCGCTTTAAAACTAAAATTAGAAATAATCTATTTTATGGATCAAAATGTGTGGAATTTAGTTGATTGACTCATATGCGGGATAACTTTTATTATTATATTAAGTCAAATCAAATCAAATCAAAATATATCTATTCAAATAGGCCTTTACAAGAACTTTTGAATCGTCATTTTTACATCTCAGCTCATGAGGAAGCTATCACCGGCTCGGAATGTAGTTTTGCTGAAAAGAGCCGGCGAGAAATTCAATAGTTACTCTTTTAAAATTCCGTTACAGTATGTCCTAATAGTCAAAGTTAAAAATTCTTTATTAAAAATTGAATTGATAGATGGATTGATTGGTTGGATGATTCTACTACCTGTTTGGAAAAAAAATGTCCCAGTCCTGAGAAGAACAGTCGAAAGAAACTCAGTAGGACTTTAACTCTTTTTTTTTAAATTACTCAGGCCCATGAAGCTTATTCTTATTTTTAGTATTTACCGCGTGTTTGTGACTGAGATTTTCACAACCTATATAAAAAACACATACTTGTCATTTTGGTTAGTGATCATCATTTAATTTTATTCAAAATGTTGATACCAAAAGCCAGCTTGATGCAAAAGATTACTGAATAACAGCTAACGAGTCCTCAACTTATATTAATTTTTTATTTTTGTAAGTTGGTTTTGTCTTAAATGTTCGTAGGGGACAATATAACGTAAAAATTAAACATACTGATTGTTTCCTTTTTAAACGATCGACAAACGAGTTTTGAGTTTAAAAACCACTTGTTAAAGTATTTAAAAACTTGTCTTCCTCATTGAAAACATTTTTAATGGCTCATCCCATTATCTGTTAAAACTTTTACAACTGTTGCCTTTTATGACTCGTCTTTACGGTAATTTCATTTAAATTTTTTATAATTATTATTTCGTGAATTAAGTGAAAAAGCTGAAAAAAATTAGATTAAATTTTATCTTTTGCTTTATATTTATTCTTTAACCTTTACCATTTTACAAAAAAATGTTTCACAGTACTGCATATAAGATATTTAAAATGCAGCAGCTGTAATTAAAACAGACTACTTGGATTAGGTAAATACCATATAATCAGTAATTTTCTTTGTATGTATAATAATTGGAATTATTAATTATATTCGAAATGTATAATAACTTTAGGATCTTAAAGTGACAGTGACAGTTATATTTTTATCGATAACTTAAAATTTTTTACAGCTCCCAAAATATCAACATAAATAAATCTCGTCAAGATTAAATTTCGAATTTATGTTTCGACGAAACACTTTTTACTATTTACGGAAGAGAACATAAGCTAGAAAAGATATGCAAGGGTAAAAGTGTCATTATAAAAAAATATATAAAAACATCCTAGTATAAACATACTATAATTAAACGATTATTTATGTTAAGGACTTAGATGATAAAATGTAGAACACATTATACCATTGAAAAGAAGGTGGTTTTCTTTTTTTATAACTTGCAAAGGATTTATTTGTAACTGCTACATAAATAGCTATTCCTTTTATGATGCTTGCAAGTATAGTCTTGTTTAATTCCTTACATATTTATCATTTTAATTTTTGTGTTTTTAGCCCAAAAATTTTTCATGTTATCCACCTCACCCCTTTTCTTGTCAATAAGTTATTGACTATATATGAAGTAATTGAATGCTTCGTAATAATACATAAAAAATGTGAGCCGTTGCAGTTTAAATCTTTTATTTTTCACTCCTTCATTTAATTTTTATCTACTTTCAGAACTATCTTGTAAATTGCGAGTTTATTTATACACGTATACATATAAAAACAGGTGAAACTAATATCACTAAGCTTACGACGAGCTATGGAACTGGTGTTGAGTAAAATTGCTAATCAAAAATGAAAAACATGGGCATTGGAACAGTGTTTTTAAGATCTGTGGAGAAGTAATGCGCCAATAAATGCCACATACTTGATATAAATAACTATTCGTAGGCTTGCGAAGATCCTCGGGTTCTTGCCAGTTTAGAGATATCTTAAAAAACTAGAGCTATGATCGACTCATACACTTTTATTGAACATAGGAAGAAAATAAATTCAAAGATAACTTTTGTTGTGCATAAAATGCAGGCGCAGTAATAAGAGGTATTTTTTTAAAGAACCATACAAGATATGGTACACTCTACAGATTGAATTACATCAAACCATGCTGCATAAAGTGATCCATAGATCTCAAAACTAAGTTGATAACACGGTATGTGTTCACGAATCGTTTAAAAATTTCTCCTTTGGCCTTCATCGTTGAATAGTAGAAAATTAACGGCTCTTGAAAATACACACACGCATTCAGTTAGTTGTATGGGTAATGCTCTAATAACGTGGCGCGATGATTAGCCGGTCGGACGGCTTCCTTGTAGAAGCCAAGGCCGGCCGCAACGCCCTGATTATCTGTACCCAGTTTTCTTGTACCTACTGGTGGATAGATGCTAAGATATTAAGTGACTGCAGTCGACTTAAATGGTTGAATGCGTCACATATTAGTGTTTGCTGTTATTACCATTACCACTTATCTTAAGCACGATGATTCATTTGGAATTTTGTGAAAGGAAGCAGTCTGCTCAGCATGGTGTAAATTACCTATTTACAAATTTATTTATTAACTGTTATATGTTGTTAATAATACTTTTTTTTAAGCATTGTTACCTATTTATTTACACATGAAGGAAGAACTAGGGTCGCTTTTCATTAACTAGCAAGCAGTAAGCAAAACAAGTAAGTTAGTGTACGACTTTGTCTACTTTTCTACTTTTATACTATGAATCTATAAGAAATCAGCCGACTGCGTGGGATATGTTATAGTGCACAAGCGTTTATGCAGACATAGGTGCACTCACTCTTCCTTTACTATCGTAGTCCATAGATTAGATGGATACTCGATATGACCAGAGATCAGGCGGAGGGAAGAAGAGAGGGTGATGTTAAACTGATCTCCAATGTCCAATGCATAGATTATCTTTCAGGCAATCGCCTGATCAGACCGTAATGCCCTAACCCAAGTAAGAAACAACAACATTCATTCACTCATCAACAAGTCATTGCACTCCGAGGGATTCTAACACTGAATTCGGATTTGAAAAACAGGGTCTATACCACTAGGACACGGAGACTATGGTTATGTTATATTTAACAGTGGAAACATTTTATAAATAAAATTCCGTATTTCAATTAAGTATCGCAGTGATAAGACCGACGAATGCATTCTTTAAATTTTAGCGGAAAACAGTGAAGTTGTACTATTAGCTTGTGCACTGAATTCTACAAGGAAGTAATAACACATTAACAGAACGGTAATTACGATATTAATGATTTAAACAATTCTGTTTAAAGCATGGTTCAAAAATTATAATTCAACCGGAATCGGTTGAATTATAATTTTTGGATAATAACAACGAACTAATAGGAATGATAAATGTGTGTTTTTCTGTTAACCTTATGTGTAGGCAATTAACTCTTAGCTATGAGACGAGAATTTAAGGTTACAAGACGGAAATGTCATACATTTAACGGTAGTTAATCTACGGATGCTTAACAGATGTAAATACTTAATGACACCAGATATTGATTTAATTATTTTCTTAAATATAGGATTATATATTACATCATTTTAAAATCAGTATTTTTTATTACTTATTCTTGGGAAAGACACACGCATATTAGGCATAGTGGTAAGTTACAACCTTGCCCAATACAGCAGACTACCATAGAGTCTTTTTGAAAAGCATAATATCGTCTGATCATCTCAGAATGCTCATATTTGTCAAATGACATCAGAACTTTACGTAACATTGCCAAATTAATAACGTAATCCAGCTGAGGTGTTCACAAGGGCGCGGAGGTAATTTAACTAACAGAAAGTGTCTGTGGGTGTCCAAACACATTGTTCGCGATAACAATGGCGGCATCTATGCAACATAGCAGAAAATCAGCAAACAGGTCACAGCAACACTCCGGAGTGCATAGTGCGCGAATGTAGATGTAATTACCATCGTGCAAGTATAGTAATGGTATGCAGTGTTTCGAGAGTTGCGTCACGATTTGCGCTGCCGCTGGTATGCTGTTAATGTATGCGGGACTTGCATCCAAATCTCAAGGATCCTTTAGTCATCGACTATAGGCAGTGACAGCATGGATATTAGCTATTGACTCAATGTTTCAATCATCTACCACTGATGCGGATTACATAAGTAAAGAATTAAAGAATTTGTATTGTTTGTTTGAAGACAAATACCGGCGCATGCATGAAAAACTAAGACCGTGATTTTGTGATATTGATTAAGGAAAAAGATTTTCATCAATGCCATAAAATGGTATAGACTAATAGTATGTATTGCACTATTTCAAGCTGTTCCTAGCATATAATTCAGATAATAGCTGCACATGTACTTTGGAACATAACAATTGAAAGAATAACAAACTGCATACTTAAGAACATAACATAATTACTTCTTCTATTTATCATATGAAAAAACAATATATTTTATAGTGAAAAAGTATCTCTCACTATTTATTGCGTTTTTATTTCAATTTAAAGAATTGAAACGTGCTCTATAAAACATTTTAAAAGCCGCTAAAAAGATAAGGCAGTTTTAACCGTTTGTCAAGTCAAAAAGCTATAAAAACCACGTGAAGTAACATAAAACCTGATACCATATTAAAAAATCAAATAAGTCTGTAGTCTACGACATCGTTAAAGACACCAACCACTATCTGAGATAAGATAAACCATAAATCCTTGTTAAAGAACTCTCCTAGAAAGATTCGTGAGATTACTAAAATAAAAAGAGTCCAGATTTTATACGCATGTACAATTCAATAAAGAGGGCGGTAGTTGGGTTTTACTACTGGCCACTACGATTCTGCAAGAATTTAAGATTATTTTTTATCTACAAATCTAACCAAAATTAAACCATACTTTCAAAACCTCGGTGGCCGTTGGAAAGTATTTGAACGTCGGGAGCATTGCGTATACTTAAATACCACTTACAGCTTAAATCTTATATTTAAGACTAAACTTTTCTTACATGTTGTCTAATTTTGTTTATAATTATATTTTGTCGCTTCCTATAACACGACTAAGATGCTAATAAAAAAAATAATTTAACAATTAAAGTAGTTCATGGCTTTATTATCCATAAAATCTTCAATAAAATATTCACTTCTATAAAATCTTCAAGATAATTTTAACCATTACACTTTAATAGAGCGCCGTAGCGCCTTGATAAAAATCGTTACGTCTTTTATATAAGTAACATTTAGGTGAAGCAAAAACCGACATTGATTAATACTATTTATATTTATGTAAAATAATAAAAAACTGTAAATTTTAAAGTTACTGTGGGGAGTCCTTTAATACATGTGTTCGTTATAAAGCGATGCTTAGAGAGCAATTCTATCATAAATATCAATTCTGTCGTCGGCAGTTTTCGTAATCAGGTGAACCTAAATTCCTAGGAATACAATTGCTGTATGTTGCAATCTTTAGCAAACAATTTAATGAGGCCTCAGACATTGCAGACTAATAAGCAAAGTATTCCGTTGATAGAAGACACTTGTGAAAGTGATGAAAATTTAATAAATATTGATGAAAATTTAATAATTTAATATACTTTTTTTATTCACCGATGTTCGAAAATGTTTATGTAATTTAAGCACGAGTTCTTTTTAGATTTGCCGTTTTTCTTTCTTAATTACTTATTTTTATTGTTACGATGTATGTAGGTCAGATGGAAATTTTAATAGCCTTGAACTTTTCGTTTATGTACATATTTTATAAATTTTTTTTCGAAATTGTTAAGAACGTTTGCATCAAAAACAGAAAGACGGAACCTATGAAAGTTTGAACATTGGGTTATTATGAATATTGCAGGGTTCTTTTTACTTCAATTTGTCCACCTTTTTAATCCGCTCTGTGCCTCTTAAAGGATGACTGACAGAAAATGGCATAAGCATCAAGTTTGCCTTTGTACGATTTTGTGTATGAAGGATAAATAAATAAATAAGTTCAGAACCCTATATCGAAATTGACACGGAATTATAGAAATTCCTATTAAAATATGATATTTTACACTACACACATGTTTGAGGGTGCACGATAATATTGTACTGGATGAGCTTATTGACAAGTAATTTTAAAAGAAGAACTCGACAATGATATGGGGATTACTAGAAGGAAGTTTTCCAGTTCTTAGCAGGTTCACGTCGCCACCACGCATTGCGAAACCCGGGATGTTCCCTATGGCGTGACGCAACTCAGTCGCGTTGCGCGTTGCGTAAGCGTCTCTTTAGCATGCCGTCTGCGAAGCTTTCTCGAGTGTCGCATTCGTCGAAGCACCCGCAGCCGTTTGTTTCGCTCAACACGTTAAACAACGCGCGACGGGGGCCGTGAAATTGACACGGCGGCTTTGTCTCACCGCATAGGCGGTTGCGGGGTGACGAATTGCGGTCGGTTCGATACCTCACTGCTCTTTATATGTTCATGTCTTTCTGGTAGCTATACAAAATCTTGCTTAGATGAATGGCGTTTCTCGGTAATATGTTATTACATCTTTGAAAAAAAAAAAGCGAAAAACAATGCCAATCCCTGGAAGCCTGGAAGCTGAGCTTTGCAAACCAATGGACTTACTTTTGTAAACATAATAATATTAAGGATTGAATTTAACACTAAGGATACCTCTAGACTCTGGAGGGTTTTCTAAGGTTTCGTTAAGATAGTGTTCAGATCTTGACAAAATGAAGCGTGAAGGTTAAGTTATTGCTACAGATTTAATTTAATTATACTATGGAGGGTTAACAATAGTTATATTACATAAGGAAACTATATATTTGTGAGAGAAACATACGTTATTTAGGCCCTTCTTGTGCTATACATCCAACTTTCTAAGTAAAATCATAATCGATTTGTGACCTTTTTACTAATTGTCAATTGATAGAATGATCTCTTAAGCTGAGAACGGGATGCATAACTAATGTAATGCAGACACGGCATACAATAGCTGCCTTACCACAGTAATTTACTAGCCTTATTGTAACGTTTTGTGATGGAGATTATTTTATAATGTAACCGGTAAAACACAAAAAAGGTAACGGCCAAAGATAACTGTACATTGTACTGAAAACGGTTCAATATACGGTGCGAGAAAAACAAAAAAAAATTGAGTATTCGATATTTATAAAGCCGAAACAAAATCTCCTTTTGACAGGTCCTGTCCCGTTTGTGAATGAATACCGCTGAATGATGATTAACAACATAAAGCTCTGAGTTTGCTTCACGCGCATGATGTCATCTTACCGATGATGTACACAATACTTAAAGTAAACCGTTTTTAAAACGTGTTTCAGTGATAATTGGCACGTTGACAACAGAAAATTTTGAAACAATGTAGAACGGTGAACTTGTTTCTTGGTGACAAAGTTAATTTTCAATAATTTTTATTTGTTTTTGAGAGTAAACTTTCTGACCAGGTAGTAATAAAAAATAAGTAAGCTATTTACAAAAAATTATGTTGTAAGGCGTTTCAGATACATGTCAAAGCCATGTCTTAAATTCAAATATTATGCGGGTCAAAAAAGTATATTGATCGTTTTATATCTTTTAATGATCTCAAATCTCCAAAAGACAGTTTGTTCGCTATTTCAAAAATCAGTTTTCGTCAAGTTTATGATCTCTTAATTCTTAATTTTTTTTGATCTTCTAATGATATAAAGCTAAAAATAGTTTTCCATTTGGGACTAGAGAGGGTTTAATATACATTTTAAAACTATGTTTAAAAGGGAAAGAATTTTATTAGGATATTATAACAAACATATTCAATAGTGTTTCTAACATGTCTAGCAACTGAATTTGAAAGTAAGAATTTAGCAGCAGTAAAAACTGTTTATAGTTTCTGGTAAAACCTTGCCCCCTAAAGACGTTTTATGAATTTATGATAAACTTTTACGTCCTTTAACCATATTTTCAAAAATCGAGGAAGGAATATTTTATATCTAAAGAAAGTCATTAGCGATAGCTATAAGAGCTAGTATTGGTCTTCCTAGAATATGGTTTTAATCTTCATTTAATGTGGAGACGTTTTAAATATAAATAAGATGAAACGTTTCAAATTCGTTTCAATTTTTTACTTTTTGGAAGTCAAAATGTTCAGACTCGGCGTATCACAACACGCTCGTAATGTATTACACTCTTATCTTATCTTATCTTAACTGACGTTGACGCTTTTAGCCTATGCGGCTCTGTAA
>DWHO01004132.1:0-11322 GCA_018247575.1 Eurytides lysithous rurik
CCCTCCCTCTCTTAAAATTTACCCCCTTAAAGACTGGCAACGCATTTGCAAGTTTAGTAATGTTGCAAATGTCCATGAGCGGCGGTAATCGCTTACCATCAGGTGAACCGCTAGCTCGTTTGTCAGCCTACTACATAAAAAAATATACACTCGACCAACCTGAGTTCAATTCCCGGTGCCGGCACCAATGAATTTGTTAATTATATAATTTAATTAACAATTTTAAGTGCTGATTTACCAGGTGCTGAACGGTAAAGGAAAACTTCGTGAGGGAAAAACCTGCATATTTAAGAAACCATAAAAAATTATCTTAAATACGCGAAGTCCGTCAATCCGCAGTGGGGCGCGTGGCGGTCTGCGCCCTTGTTCCCTCCAATTCATTATTATTCCCTCCTGAAGTGGGAACAATAATTATTTATTTTATAGAGGAGGCCTGTGTCAAGCAGTGGGATATGTATATAGGCTGCTACTTTATAGGTTCCCAATGGTAGCGGTACCGCACTCTAGAGGGAGCTGGAGATGTTCATGGGGGCGATCAGAGAGAAATAGTGAGAGACAGAGAACAATATTTCAATTTGTGATTATATTCAAAATCAAAAATTCTTTATTCGAAATTGGATTGGTTTAAAATCACCTTTTGACGTCTAATGATTCTACTGCCTGTTCGGAAAAAATGCCTCAGTCCTGAGAAGAACGAGCGAAAGAAACTCAGCGGGACTTTAACTCTTTTTTTTTAATTATGTGGACAATTTTATTTTTTGAGACAATTACATTATCTTGAAATGGCTTGGAGACGATCGCAACATTCCCATGGTGTGCTATCTTCAATGAAATTATTTACTGTTTAATACCCAAACAAACACAAACATCCTTTCACAATTCTCTTTTTTAATTTGACAACAGGAGCTTTCTGGTTTCTGGAATCTTAGAAGGTTTTCTGGAATCCTACCGTAAAAACGATTGATTATTAATATAAAATTTGTACGATTAAGGGGGCGGTAGTCCATAAAACGTTGGGAAACTACAACATACGGTTATCATGCTGGCAAGATTTCTCTTTCAACTGCAACATGGTATTATTTACATATTACCCCTATACAAAGACATAATTCCAACACATTTTTACATTACAATTATAGTAATTACCTATTAATAATCACAAATTAATAACGTAATTCTCTCTTTTAATAATAAGTAGTGACTAATCTCACCTCCTCCTCCTCAACAATCTCATCGGGCCGCGGTACAAGTTTGAATCGGCATCCGGATATTTTAACAACATCACGAATGATTTGCGGGTTGTGTATAACTGTGTCTCTCTTGTACACTGTATCTGAATTCTTGTCCGCAAACTCTAGGGCTTTGAATACATGATCTGAAAGGTTATTATCACATTTAATCATTACTAATCGAAAAAAATTGTCCATCTGCATTTTATGATCACGAAATTTATTAGTAAGACGTAACACATACTAATATAAAATTTCTCATATTTCGAAAAAGGAATAATAGATACATGAAAGAAAAATATTTTTAAGAATTCTAATCAGCCAGAGTAAATATAATTTTTTAAACAAGTGTGCAGTAAAACAAGCAATTCACCCGAAATAAATTATGCACTAATCACTAATGTAAGACTACTGATAATACAAATGTATTACTACTCACAGAAACAAAGAGTGGTTACCTCACTTACTACACGGTTTGCAAAAGTACAAAAGCTCTGTATAGAGCTGTATTATTTAACACCAACATGTATTGAGTCCTATAAATGTTGGATTGATAGTGCTATTATATATTGCAGCTGTTTGAAAAATTTTAAGTCATGACACATATAATCCAGTTAGCAAAATAAGAACTCATGATACTTAATACTTAACAAACTGATATTTTTAAACTTTGGTTCATACCAACATCTTTCTTTAGTACATTGGCAATGTCTAGCACTGTCATGTTTCTCCATATCCCGACCACCTCAGAACCAGCTTTAGGTGAATACCTTATAACACGCCTTCCTAAACTCTCCACTGCCTGTAACAAGTGATAATAGTGATTTTATGAATAAATGATATAAAAAAAAAACATAAACTTCTTAAGATTTAGGATATTTTTTTTAAATGCTATAATGTTTATGTCTTGCGTGATATATTATTTAATGATATACTAATGGTGGTAATAGTTCAGGACAGGGGTCAATCAAATTTATATGGCTCCATTTACTACCTTTCATTGTCTATAAAATTGTTTAGACAATACAGTCCCAAGGTTTTATTTTCATAGCTATAGACAATATCAAATTCTTGAGCTAGTTCCCAATTTAGAGCTGTCCAGAGAAATTGGCAAAGAAACTCTATAACCAAATATATCTTTCAAGTAAATATAATACAACATACAAGTTCAAAGCATTTTAATTATACCTAAATGTCATTGTCCTTAATATTAACATGGCATGATGTCCATTTAAACAATTATGCCTTGATGTTCATTCAAAATGAGAGAGTTTCAAAACACATTGCATGAAACACAAAACATGGCTACAAAACATATTTGAGATATAATATTTATCAAAAATTTGCACTGCAAACATGTCTCTAAATACTGTCACAGAACTGAAGTTTAAAAGAAGGTTTTTTTGCAAATCTTTTGTCAGTACCAACCCACAGTAAAAGAAGGCTCCCTTATTATCCTCTTTATCGACCTATAATAATGCGCCTGTGTGGGGGAGCCTTTAATTATGATGTTCAATAAACAACTCTCTATCAAAGGTTTGTAAAACTTATAAGGTAAACTTTCTATATCACTCCCACTACAACCAAAGATTTGGTATATTGTTAATAGAACAATTTAATGGTTAATTGTAATTTTTAGTAGTCTTTTGTACCTCTTCATGTGTATTTCAACTTAAACTTTACTTACCTTTTCTTCATCTGTCTTTCTCTTTTTATAACAAAGCTCAGATACGGATAAATGACGAACACAACTCCTAATGTGATTTTCAGTACGCATTTGGCATTCGAAGGAATGTATTAAATCGTTTTTAATTTGTCTAAAGGGTAACCTAAAACATTCAAATAGAACATTTAATGTATTGATATAAGATTGAGTTTCATACTACTCCCGCAAAAAAAAAGTACACATATTTAAAAATATATATATATTAAAGGTGTTATTAATATAACTTACTTTTTAAATAAAATAGTTCTGTACATTTTGTATAAATCAAATAATTATTTGAAAATCATAAGTCCTATTACAACATGCGTTAAAGGTCAATTGTAACAATTTTTCTTTAATAAAGTACTATATGGTTGCAAGTTAATATATTTATCATTTTTTATTTATTAAACTTAAGTCCGACGTTCAAAACAACCTCTTCCAATGCTTTGACAATGACAGATATGATATTGTGAGCTGCACACAGATCACAAAATTCCTTAAACCATGGACCATAAATCTAAATAGAATCAATTTTATGGAATAAATGTTTAATATAATTGGATTTAAGCTGCTTACTTTATTGACTGTTCGATACTTTTTTAGTCTTTTTAATTTTTTTTCTCAAGGATTCTTTATCTGAGTTCTTTGTTTACAACGGTTTTAACAACTTCTTCGAAGGAGGTCTGCAGGTAAGCAATAAGTATATACGGGTAAGAAAAAAGTTTGCGTGTTGCGATACAATAATGCCATTTGCTCTTATGATAATTAACAAAAGAGAGAGGACATAATACAAGTGTTTCCTTGAAGGATTGAACCGTAGCTTATTGTTCGTTATTGTTTTTTTTAATTTAATCTCATTTCGCAGCTACGGACTGATTGTCATAATTTTTGCCAAATTTTTAAACTATTAAAGTATTAGTATCTTTCAAAATCAAAACATAGCTTACTATTTATCCTAGAAAAAAGAGTGACATGATATCGGAATTTGTGTGAAAGATTTAGTTGCAATATCGCCAGTAATAGCCAGCACCACACAAATTATTATTTATCATATAATTTTTTTTTTGTTGGAATTGTTGAATAATTTATTTAATATGTTTTAATTATTATGAATATAGCATTTTTCTTTTATTTATAATTACAACAATTACATTTTATCGTAATTTTTACAATATGTGTAAAAAGGTAAAAACTGTATGATGTAAATCTACCTGAAAATCGTATTAAAATAATTCATAGACAAGTACTATTTATGTCCGCCATTCATTCTTTTGAGTTGCTTTTTCGTTTTACGATTCCGTAGAGAGCACGATTTGTCATCGAGATCTACGCAACACCATTGCTTAGGATTTATTACGTTGAAGCAGATAAAACAAAGCTTTGCGTTGATATAAAACCCAAAGCAACAACAGTTTAGTGAAATAGTTACCTTGTGATACGAGATCATATCTTCCTTGCAGTGATGCTTTTCTTTGCCTTATACGTTGTCGGTTGCAACGTTCACTCGAGTGCCTGATGGTGCGGGAATTATGTGCGATTAATCTAATAACACAGACGGACTCAGAATGGGAGCCTTTTTGAACAAACCCGAGACCAAGAAATACAACGAGAGCGGGGAAGGTAACGGTCTCCGTTATGGCGTGGCGTCGATGCAGGGTTGGCGCGTGGAGATGGAAGATGCCCATCATGCGCAGCTCACTCTGAACGGCACTCTATCCGATTGGTCTTACTTCGCCGTATTCGACGGCCACGCAGGTGCACGGGTTTCGGCTCATTGCGCCGACAACCTGCTGGAGTGCATATTGCAAACGGACGAGTTTCGACGGGAGGAGATAGCGGAGGCGATAAGGGCCGGCTTTTTGGACCTCGACAAGAAGATGAGAGAGCTGCCGGAGCTGTCTAACGGCGTGGAGAAGTCAGGTTCGACGGCTGTATGTGCTTTCGTGTCGCCGAAACAGATATACATAGCCAACTGTGGGGATTCCCGAGCTGTGCTCGCCAGGAACGGGGCGCCGATATTTGCCACGCGCGACCACAAGCCCGAGCTGCCGTCGGAAAAGTCGCGTATAGTGCAAGCCGGCGGGTCCGTGATGATCCAACGCGTGAACGGGAGTCTGGCGGTGTCGCGAGCCCTCGGGGACTACGAGTACAAGAAGGTGCAGGACCGCGGCCCGTGTGAGCAGCTGGTGTCACCTGAGCCTGAGGTATCCGTTCATGAGCGTTCCGAGGCCGAGGACGAGTTCCTGGTGCTGGCCTGCGATGGTGTGTGGGACGTGATGAGCAATGAGGCGTTATGTGCGTATGTCCACTCCCTGCTGCAGCTAACAGATGACCTTGTGACCATAACCAACCAGGTCATCGATACCTGCCTTTATAAGGTGAGCCATTACTTATTTTTATGCCCACATACTGATATTTATTACTTTATTCACATCTATATGTATTCAGGTGTAATGGTTTTCGTGTAGGTACAGGGACAACAGCTTATTTTTTATGTTCATCCACATCTCTTATTCATGCTATATCAATTTATTTATGTAAAGTCTATATTTAAATAGTAGACAAATTGCTTCTGTCCCCAACAACAGTGTTTTATAAATATTTAATCAAGTTTAGATACTCTATTTGAAGGTTAGTGTGAGAGGAAATGTTGCAAATACACACTTTAGCAGTATATTATCCAAGTAATAACTGCGTGTTTGTACATAAGAGAGGCTTATCTAGGTATTATTTATAAACATTTCATAATGGCATCAATAACTTCTGTTCAATGATGCATTATAATCTTCAGGTCTATTATTTTTAGGTTTTTATCATAAACTTTAAACATTTTTTTATAACCTTTAATGTAGATACATTAAAGTTTATAAAAAAAATGTCACCAAGAAAATAATAGAAATCTTTAAGAAACTGTTAATACTATGAAAATGTTGTAATACTTGAAATCTTCTGCTGTAATGATGACTTTATATATTATATATCTGAATTTGAGCTTTGTATTATTAATATAAAAATAATAAATGGTGCAATTGCAAAATCATTTGTGGCATGCAAGTAAGATCTGTGAATTAACTTACCATTTGTCATACAAAAGAATATTTTTGCAATGTATTAAGTATAGGTTAGGCAGATAATATACTTTTCAACTTGGGTGTTTTCATAACCTCTAGTGGCATTTTTAAATGATATGGGAATGATACAATAGAAATGAGTAATCCAGATTAGCCCTCTAAAACCCTTGTTTTATTCTTTAATTTACAATAGAGTCTAGTACTAAATTTCTATTCAAGAATAGTAATCAGTCTAAAATATAACTTACTAACAACTATTATTATCTCATCATCCCTTTTTATGTTATTTTTCATTCTATTTTCTTTATTAACATAAACTGCACATATAACCTAAAATGATCAGTTTTAACTTCACAGATATAATTATGTATTATGAAAACATTGTGGTAGATAAAAATTTTGCTCACATTAGTGTTTATATATTGGCATTTAAGATATAGTGAAACTACCTGTTTTGATTTTCACTTTGAAACATTTTTAAATTATAAAATTACGCAGAGCATGATTAACACCTTAGTTATATCTTGTATGGAGTAACATTGGTTTTAGTTGCCAGCTGCAGAGTAAGGTATATATTGAATTTACAGGGTAGCAAAGACAACATGAGCATTGTACTAGTGGTGTTCCCCGCTGCCCCGAAGCCGAGCGCCGAAGCGCAGCGCGCCGACCGCGAGCTCGACGAGACGTTGCGGCAGAGGCTCACAGGTTGCTATTACTCACTACTGCATGCCTGCTCACAAAAGCACAGAGAAACGGATAGACAGGACGAGGGGAGTGTAGATGGCAATCGGATGGCATCTAATGATGCTCGGGGATGAATTAGTTAAAGCTACTACTACTGTAGTGTCATAGCAAATTTTATAGGGTTTATGTGCCATTAATATTGATGCGTCCTAACTTCTCAGTAATTCTTTCTGTGTGAAGTATTCTAACATAATTTTCTTACTACGGAAATATTTTTATTGGTAGATTCTTACTGCCAAAATTTTATGATTCTATAAAACGTTATAGTTAAATACGCTAGTTAGTGTGTGCTTTTGCAAAGCATTCAAGTTATTCCAGTTGAAATTCTTATCCCCTTTGCATATATAGAGATTTAATGTTAGTACAAATGTGTGATATTTTATTCATTAATTCTAAATGTTCAAAGCAATATTCATACTGTAGTTTTACAATTATAAAGCAAATTTTAACAAATACTTTATTAAGAGTACACTTGTGTACACACTCTATCAAGGATAAATTGAGGCAATTTTTAGAAGTAGTTAACAATGCCCCTTGTACTTATTAGTATTAGATTGCTATTTTTGGAACTAATTAGGAGTACACTTTATTAATCTGACCAAATTCTTATCTATATTTTATTAGGCTCTGGTAAATTAATATAGCATTTGCTAACAATAGTTGTAGTACCCATGATCATATAGTTAAATGATGGTTATAACTTTTTGATTATTTCTTTTTTAAGTCAAACTTATTATACAATGTGTTGTTAAACCTTGAAATGTGTTATTGAGATATAACACATAAAGTTGAATTATTCAACCTTATAAAATCTTTGCTAAAATGATCCAGTAATAGATAAAATTCTGGAAAATAAGCCTGAATGTGTTATTCTCACCGGTTTAAAATTTTCAAACACTTTTACTAAATATTTAAAATTACCATTTAAATGCATGAAAACTCACACTTATGACATATTATTATATTTCTCATGATTTATTTGGAATATTCCTAGAATATTCTGTAAAGATGAAAATTTATTTATTTGCAAATACTTATGCTTATAAATAAATAACTTTAAAAGTTCCCTTTCCTGTGTCCAGCTGTGGTTGTGACATGTTCTTATATTTTTCTCTCTTTATTATTGTTGTTGATAATTGTAGATCTATATAAGATTTTCTTCTATAAATACAGAGAATAGTTATTTACATATTTTTCATATACATGAAGATTTTTAAATCTATTTAACAAATTCTTCTAAATATAAGTTTAGAGTAGCTCTGTAGTTGTTAGGTTAAATGATGATGCTTAGGGATGTAACAATGACATATCATTTGATATATATATTTGCATACATTGTACATATAGGTTGTACATCAGTATTTATTCATATAAATGAACTTTGACATTTGTCTTGGTACAATGCAATGTTTGGAGTTTGAATGCTCAATAAATTGGCTCTCTTAGATGTTCAAACTGATATTTCAAAGACACAAATTGTTACATACACTACAATTGCATTAACTGTCAACTGTCTGCACTAACAGAATATCTTTATATTGGAAGATATATTTTAAGCCCAACATTGAGATTTCATACATAACTTATATTCAATAAGTTTTGTGTTAACTTATATCTGAATTTATGCTTACAATGTGATTCAAGCCAATATTTCACTACTAAAAGTTAAAGTCTTCTTTTTAAACTCTTAACCTCCCCTTAACAAACTATTTGGAAATATTTTTAACTGAAAAAATTTCATGGCTAATTTTTGAAACACTTCAGTTTCAAATTTCGAAACAAGAGTTGCCATGCTCATTGTACACTAATATTACTGTATCAAGTTAAGGGGTTTATATAGATAGGTGTAGTGTTTATTGTCTATTAATTTATTACCAAATTGTGCCTAAAATAATATCTCAAAAAACTTCATGTTCCTGTAAGAAAGAAATGTGGTCAACCTTAGTCTGTTTGTGATTCAGAATGTATTTACATAAATATTAATTACTCATTTTTCATCATAAGATCTTTCTTGGTGTATTATTACAGTTCCAAAGATGTAATAAAACAAATAGCTTTTGCTACTTGAATGTGCCATTCTCATTCATGTCCTATGGCCATGCATTTTACTTTGACTTGTGCATGGAAAAAAATTATAAATAATTTTGACATAAAATCTTTTACATCTAATGTGGCTTAGTGTTTGTCGGTTTGTACTTTACTCATGCGACAAATAATAAAATCTAAGTAAATCAAAATCCATAGAAGCAAAGGCTACAGGTAAATCCCAGTCCTATTATAAAAAGAATTGCAATTTAGTACAAGAGAATTTTAGGTATAATAGGCGTTAGCATATACTAAAATGATGTGGTGGCTTAGTCATATATGATTTTATTCTATTCATAGGTAAATAGGGTAGTTGGCCAAAAACCATTTCATAGTCTATTGGGAAATAGTCGTCACACAAGATCAGGTGAAAATGCTCTGACCACTTCTCATGAAAAAAATCCTATTCAACGTAAAATTTGTTCTGTAGAAAAGTCTACAGAACAAATCAAAAGGCCTATTCTCCTTATACCTTATGTATTTTTCTACTTAGTTTTACCCTATACATCAATAGTAGTTTATGATTTTGAACTTATGGTTCAAAAATATTTTCATGTCATATTTTCATTTCATGTCAATAGAGATTGATTTCATATGAATAAAGATATAAAATGTACCCCATATACCATTCCACTGTTACCTTTGTAAGATTTCAATTTGTATCACAACAAATGGCTTTAATTCAAGGCTAAATCTTAGATGCACTTCTCATACAAAATACAACATATAATTTTTCGTGATAGATATAAATTTATCCTTGGGGTTTTCTTAACATATAGCTGTGCGGGTTTTGGTGTTAATCTGTCAACATTTTAAATATCTGCATTGTAGTTTTTTAAGATTTCTAGTGCCTTGGAGTTTTGTTAAACTTTTTGTTTTTTGAGGAAATTTTGTGTCAGCCAGTATGGGAGATGAAATTTTCTTTCTTTGTTATAATAACAACGATATTATCTCCTAAGCTTTAAGGTAAAGAAAGCTCATGCGTCAGTGGCACATGTTTCCTATATAACATACTATAGAGATGTATTTATCCTTATAGTTTATTGAAAACTTCGACTTCACTTCAAAATGTGCTAAGAAATTTAATTAGGATTGTTGTGGACTCACTATAAATATCACAATACACTGTAATCCCAATTCGGCTTCGAAATGTTTGCAGTCATAAATTAACTTGATGTGAAAAAGTAGGTCTATATTTCCACTTGTCCTCCCCATATAAAAGTCTCCCTATCTTCCATTATGCAGAATGTTTCTTTATAGCCCATTGTGTTGTGACTTTAGATTAAAATACTTGAGCATTTAAAAATTTTTGAAATATTTATGTGAGCGATTATAAAATCACCCCCAACTGAAGCATTTTATATTTTTTCTTTACATTGAAATAAAAGGCAAGTAACAAGAAACTTTGCATTAAGAGGGATGTTGCCAATATTCAATATATTTTTTTTTAGTTTTACGTTGATGTTTTGATTTTACTTATTTTTTTGTTTAAGGGATAGATTGTACTTTAGTATGAATGCTTTTATTCATATGGACATATTAATTGTGCAGCTGTTATTTAAACGACTTTATGATACATGCAATCTTAAAGTAAAACCTTATGGAGGTGTCCATTGTTAGGTATTCGCTATTTTTTAAGCCCGTCTTTCAAAAAATGTCAAATGTTTCATTTGTCATAATAGTATAGATGTAAAAGTGTTTGTTTGTTGATCAACCGATTGCCATAATGACTTGTTCGTATTGCCATTTTTTATTCTAATAAAAAGGCGTGTTTATTGCATGTAACAATCCCAGTTGATTACGCCCTTGATTTTCTATTTCGATTTTTATACTGCAATAAGTCGACTTCAAGTTTTCCTCGAGTCCTTCCGAGTAGGTGTATACCTAGTGATAGCTTTTATTTTTGTGTTTTCTATAACTCTTAGGGTTGAGCCACACTATATCGATGGTCACGTTTCTACCTCGGTCTATTATCATATCTGTACAATCAAAATACGCGAAGAGAAAATTTTGTACTCTGTTTACAGCCTATTGCCCTCGCGGAGGACGATGAAATTTGGCAGAGTTGCATTAAAGACATTTGCGGAGTTCTAAAATTTTATTATACAAAGTTCTTAAATAAAATAAGCGAATACGTTCATTATTTAACTAATAAAGCGGAACTCGTGATTTGTCAAATCATTAATGTTACACCAGTTAAAAAATTTAGTCATTCAGTTAAAGCGGTATTCTTTCTTTCTTTCTACCCCTCTCTTATTTCTCTTTTGGTCGATGTCGACCTCTAGGCAATCGTAAGTTCATATGTTCATGTATCATTGTGATGATATTGCAGTACATATTGATATTTTTGAATGAGCCGTGATTGTCATTAGTGTGGTTTTTGGTGTAGGTTACCATTTTATTATTACATATGTTATTTTATCGTTTTCGTTCTATTAGTTTTAAAGTATTTTTATATATTTATTTAATATATTTTATATATAGT
>DWHO01004133.1:0-11322 GCA_018247575.1 Eurytides lysithous rurik
GTAGTAATGTAAACCTGTTAATGATTGAAAACCTTTCAATTATAACTATAATTTATAAAAACTTATAATTTTAAACCATTTCTGAAAAAACTTATCAATGCAAAGAATAATGTCAAAGAAGGAGATCGTTTCGACACAACATTTATTCTTTGTATGCCTTCATGCACTTTGTACTCTATGTTAATGACCTCTATTTAATGACTTACATAATACTTAAATTTGTGGCATTATGTTATATATTAATTGATCGAAATAGATCGTAGCTACATAAATAATTAATCAATCTCATGTTTTAAAACGTTTATAGAAAATTTGGCACCTCATTCACAGCCTATTGCATTCGCGAAGAATGATGGGTCCAAAATGGGTCTGAAGTAGCTAGAGGAAGCATCTGTCATAAGTAAAGGTAGCGATATGGCAGGCAAGTAACGACAGGCACATCTGATAGTAGATGATATTGTAGTCATGCGCTACAAATAAGCGTCAGTTATTGTTTAATATCGATGAAATTTTAAGTTTTTAGTTCTGTACAACTGGTCACCTTCATCGGGCACTTTATTATCCTTATTATCCTCGTTATTTATCCTCGATATAATATTCAACAAACTCCGTTGTTCTAATAAACATGTCATAACACAGCACTCCCGTTTTTAATTTAAAAACGAACTTTTTTAATTTAAACGTTCACATGTGCTGCATAACAATCCATTAAAGTTTGTCTGAAAGCGATGCGGTATCCTGTTGACTAATACTGGAAGCTATGAACTTTTTATTAATTAAAAAAAAAAATTCTCCTGTTTCAAATTTATTTTCTTCGTTTATTTATTTTAAATAACAAATGCAGCTATATATATATATATACTTTTGGGCTTATGTTCGTTTATTCCAAGTTTCCAATTCCACACGGTGTAAGTGATAGGACTCTTGCAGTGTCTGGGTTGGTGCCACCATAGCTACTGGGCGCAGAAATATATATTTCTTATTTATATCTTAAGTCTCTTTGGGGATGCCTGCAGTGCAGGGCCATACAGATTCTATATGACACCGTCCTGTAACGTATGGAATCGTCGGTTGCCATTATTCGCAATTTCCCAGTCTCATCACGTTATCTCATGAAAATAATCAAATAGGAAAACATACAAACCCAAACTTTAAGAGTGACTTGCGTTCAAACAGACGTGATATCCTGGTTCCATCTGTTTGTATTGAAGCGGTTAGTATATGAAATAATTATTTTCGTTTTCAAAATACATAACACACTAATTTTCGTATTTTATTAGCCCGTGACCCAGTACTATTAGTTGCAGGTTTCCCTCGCGACGTGTTCTAATGTCAGCTATCGTTTTCACTATTACTGTTTTCATTAAAAAGCTTTCCGTTTTCTCTGACAAATTTTGACGTATTGTATTGTAGTGAAGACAAAAGTATTGATCCAAGTCTTTATTTCCACTCCCTGCATTTTATTTAACGTTCCATTTAAACATTTTATAATTTTAAAATTTAAACAAGGTGTAATTTGCAAATTTCTGTTTGTACAAGTATACGACAAGTTTCGAGATAACAAAAAATAATGATTCCGTGCAGTGCTCATGGCGGAAGTAAATTAAGTGTTAAATGAGGTAAGAGCCTGAGTTGGTATACAAAGATTTTTCTATGTTTAACACAAATCTGAAGTGCAATACTTTAAAAAGCAGTAACAGAAACTATTTAGCGTTGAGTGATTATTTTTTTTTTCATCCAATTAACGAGATTTATTTATTAAAGTTTTATTATGCTTACACCGTTAATAATTAAAACACAGTTAATAATTTAATAACTTATGGATTTATGATAATGATAATCGAACTGGCCCATTTATTTAAACCTAATGTCTATGAATGCAAAACTGCGATTCCACCAGAAATTTTAAATGGACACTCAAGTATCTTTCATTGTAAATGTCTTGTTAAATATTTGTGAAAATTGTTGTATTCCTCTTCATTTCATTGTATATTTAACGAACAGAATTTGGAGTGCGGCCAATATATTACATTTCAAGTGAAAAAGAATCAACTTTTTTTCTAATTGCATGGAATAAGAAGCACGAGATTTAGTAGAAGATTTTATCATTAATACGTTTTGATAATTATTTACGTTGCTTTGATTTATGAAATAAAGTGTCTATTACAAGTATGCGTTTAAAATTGCCGGGAGCTATAGCGTGTAGTATTAGAACTCGAGTCATCTATTTATCCCGGGCCTCTACAAAGTTCAAAACATCTTGAGAATTTCAAACAATAATTAAACACTGTTAAATACGTGAAATAATTTTACTCATAGTTTAATAAAAGAGAACTTAACTTACAAAAGTAAGGTGAGCGAAGTGCTATCGTACGACGCTCCTCTATTCATACTCACTCAATTTCACGCCTTAATAACTTTTAACTTTCGCGTAACTATGAGAGACATTGGTTATTTGAACTGCCAAGAATAAATCATATCCGTTCTAACATTTTTTATAATTATACTTTAAATGACTTGACATGAACATTTGACACGAATTTTCGTCAATTTCACAAATGAACTCGGTTAATATTGAAAAATAATGAATTCTATTAATTCTGAATAATGTTAATTGAGAAGACCTGTAATGCGTTAAAAATATAAAAATAAATAAAAAAAATCTTAAATAACCACAGAAACGAAAAATATATCTGATCCCAATCTCGGCCGGGAGACGTTTTATTTCCAAGTTTGCTGCAAATAGGACTCGTTGTTATTACACCGAGACTCGGATTATGGAAATTTTTATCTTTCTGTCGAATAACTTGCGTAGAAAATTCTGATTCAAATTTAATGCCTGGGCGTCGTCACTCGCCTTGTTACGCGGCTTTATCGTGAACTTAACGACAACGAAAATTTGGGTTTGAATCCGCATATATTATATGTCGATCCGTATGTAACAAGATGAAATTTGTCAAAGTACAGATGAATTTTGTCAAAGTACGACACACAATTTTCCTTTTTAATTTATTATGCTTT
Source organism: Eurytides lysithous rurik (assembly GCA_018247575.1). Lineage (NCBI taxonomy): Eukaryota > Metazoa > Arthropoda > Insecta > Lepidoptera > Papilionidae > Eurytides > Eurytides lysithous. Next base: position 3,022 of record DWHO01004133.1, read on the forward strand.
TAATGAATTTGGGTTCTTCAATAAATTAAATAAATCTTAATGAATGACATAATACTCCTATAAGAATATCTTATAAAAAATATTAGTTTATTCCCTTTATTTTTTGTCCTCAAAATAACCAAATTTAAAGATCGTTTAGAAGTTAAAATCTTCAAGATTGTTTATACATTTAGTAACCTTTTATAATATGTAATAACTTTGTAGGGTTTTTATGAGTATCTCAAAGCGTTGCTGATTGCTGAAGGGGGTAAATTTTCTTAATGCTTCTTCGCCAATGTAAGCTGCATTAAGGAAATTTCAATTAGTCCGCAGAGGAACCGTAAATCTTCAAGATTACCTTACCACAGAAATTCCTCAATATATACTTATCGATCGAGTAGCATATTGAACTAATTTTTTTAGGCTTAGTTAGGCTTGGTTTTTTACGCTTTAGGTTAAAAATGAAAATATTTTTTTTTGTGCAGTAGGCTGACTAACGTGTAAGCGGCTCACCTGATGGGAACCAATAACCACTGTGGACACTTGCAACAACGAACGTTATACAAATGCGTTGCTCGCATTTAAGGTGGAAATTTTTGAAAGGAAAAAGAAGGAAAAGGATCGGAGTGACTAGAGAAGGAAGGAAGAAGAAGTGGGATCGGTCACTGGTGTTACTGGCCACCTCACTCACGGGACGTAACGCAGAAGCACAGATACACTCCGCGCTGATTTTCTGTGAGGAAAAAAGAAAATGTGCAAGTCAAAAGTTAAGGTTATTTAATTTAATTTTATTCTGAAAGGTTGAGTTTTATTTATTATTTAAAACCTGATTACCGTAACTATTTCTTTTAAAATACGTCCAAAATTTATCGGATATTTACGGTTAGAATATTTAGTGTACCTAAAGCTTCATCAGTCAATGCACTTCAATAGGTCTTTAAAATTCATGACTGCTCTTTAGATCGAGCACTTCTTTATATTCTACAAGGAAATCGTTTAATATAACGGTTATTCTCCGATCAAGAGTCAATAATATATAAAATTATCTGTACATATTGGAAAATAAAAATGAAAGTCTGTTGGACCGATTTGTTTCAAGTTGTTAAAGAGATATTTTTGGCTTACGAGTACCTAAGTTATTTCTCGCGATACTTTTCACATTGGTGATCGTAAATATTTTTATTATATATGTACATATGTATATCCAAAAGAAAATATAAACAATTAATTCATTTATTTATTTGGATACAAATTGATTTTTTTATAATAAAGACATAAATATAATTAAAAAAATACTCGGCGACGCACAAAAGACTAACCGCTTGTACCAAAATTTTGAAATACAGAAGAATGAATTTAGAAGTTGTTTTGTTTATGAATATTATGCAATTAAATTGACTTTTTGGATATCACGCAATTTACTGACCTCAAAGTTCAGATCACATGATATTTGACCAATCTTGTTCAATGTAGCTTTAGTATTTTAATGTACATTCATAATGAGCCTTTTTTGTCGTAATACGAAAGCCAGGGTTTACAACCTTTCAAAGTTATAAACATTGATGGCCCGGCTTGCCCTAATAAGGAGTAAAATTTATAAATCTTAATTAGCACACAATTCCCGCAATGCTCAAATTTAAAAATATATTATTCGGGAGTAGTAGGGTAAGTCGGGATTTTGGGCTTGTACGGTAGTACCGCCATTGATTGCACAGATCAGCGGGAACATTTCGCAGTTTTTGATATCTGTTTATTATTTCCCTTTCTCGTTGCAATAGTCGAATTCGCGCAAGTTTTTCTGAGCTAAGTTCGTTTCTTTGGTCATATTGACAAAATATCACCAAATGTAACAAATCTAATTCCTAACAACGCAGATCAGGATGTGTGTATACAACGAGCGAGAGTAGTAGAAGAAACTCACGCCAACTGGAGTAATGGCCCGGCTGGCACGACGTTTTTACGACCGCGCTGCCAGATCCGCAGTTGGTTCCTCCTTCCTCATAGCCTCGCCTTAGAACAGACGCGCTATGATACGGTGGTAGAGCCACGCAGCTGTTCCCGCTGCTGAATGGGCCAGCTCGAATCAGATTAGTACCACGACCTCACAGAAAATCGGCGTGAAGTGGAAGTGTTTTTGCTTCCGCATTTCGTCCTGTGAGTGAGGTGGCCGGTGGCCCATCCCCTCCCTCTCCTCATTCCTTCTCTCACTCTTGTTCCCGCTCCTCCTCCTCCCTTTGCCCTCGATCATCCTCCCTCACTCTCTTAAAATTTACCCCCTTAAAGACTGGCAACGCATTTGCAAGTTAAGTAATGTTGCAAATGTCCGTGGGCGGCGGTAATCGCTTACCATCAGGTGAACCGCTTGCTCGTTTGTCAGTCTACTACATAAAAAAAATAAACACTGATTTTGATTTTCCCCCGAAGAGAGGCGCGACCTTAGCGACAAACTTCAACATTATGCATTTTAATTGCAATACTTAGAAATGTTATATATTGTAGCTTCGTGTAGATAAAAATATTTCGATTTGCTTAACTCTTACCGCTTACCTCACACATGTCTTATCAATGTGAAGTCAGCCTCAAAGTAATGGCCATGCCGTTTAATTTAATACACCATAGCAATATTAAGTTCAATAGAGTCAAATAATAATTTTTGCATTGAACAAAAGTGTAGAAACACCACAGGTTCTGGGATACTTAGACCCATTAAAAGTATTTATAATTTTTGCCTATTGTTAATGTGAGGTATTCGGAATGTATCCGCTTGAATATGGCAAAACAACTTCTACTCCACGGGTGTTGTTCATATATTAACATCGTTGATCACTTAACGACGGGTGAACTGGCATGTTTTTCACCTCTCTCACTCGATAAGGAACAAATGAAAACTCCAAATTAGTTTACGTTATTAATTGTAAATTGTATTTGTTGTATATTCGAATCTTAGAAGGGTCGACGACAGATTCCTAAAAACTTATAAAAAACAAACTTATCTACGTCTAGATCATCTATAACGGATCCAAAAATAAATACGATTCCGAGTTTTTGATTACCGATAAGATTTTCGTGTCACTACTGATTGGGACGTGCCGCTAGATTTGTGCTCTGCGATTTGATCGAACGACTCCGATAATTGATACTGAACGACCAATTGGAATTATTTACAAGCTCCCACATCTACATCCGAAAGTATGTTTGTCTAACACACTTCCTCTGGTATCATGTCTACAATACGACTATTGGTGTTAGCAACGCACCCGTTGCTCGTCGAGGCTACATCTCTATCCACAACTGCGTGAGTGCGCGCACTCCCGCTCATATTATTGCTCGCATCACAACCGTCGGGTTTGTCTGCTCCGTTCGCAGCCGTTGGGTTTTGTGCGTCACTCAAACTCTGGCCTTGGCCGTTGTACAAGTGGACCGACGGCACGCCGTCTTTCGGGTTGGAGAAGGCGACGTAGCAAGCGGAGTAGGGAGGCGGCGGCTCCTCTATCGTGACGATGTGCTTGTTCGGCTGCCGCCTCGCCGGTCGGGCGCACTCCGAGTAGGGAGGCGGGAGGTCGTTGCTCCTCAGCTCTCTGTTTGTCTCGGAGGCGCCGTCGAAGTCGCTCAGCCTCGGGATGGAATCGTCGTCGCCGTCGTTCGGAAATCGGTCTGGAATTGTCGAGTAATCGATCTGTTTTGAATTGGTCAGGGTCAGTCTTAAATAGTTTTCATCAATTTTGAAACGATCAGAGTCAGTCTTTAATAAGTTTTTATCAAATGTTACCAAAAATAGCACATAATTTTTGGGATTTGCAGACCTTATTATAGGTGAAAAAATATTTCCAGGACTTATTTTTGTTCCATGAATAGAGTTGTTTAAATAAGAACACCACATATTTTAGACGACATGTATAAGTTTCCTGGTGGAGAAAGGAGTTGGGTTTATTCTCTTAATGGTTGAGAATGCAGCAAGGTTATTGCACATACCACAAATTTTATCCCCACTGACTGGGAGAGAATGCCTAAAGGCATTAAGTCCGCCCATTGTAATATCCATTTTGGTTTCGCAATAAAGAGTAAATAAACAAATGCAACGGATATCTTATGGACATTGTGACTATTCATGGGCGATGGAAATCATATAAGTCTGTGCTGGTGAAAGTAGTAGCCTTCCTTCTAAGAGGCAACTTTTTGAGACCATGAGTACTAAACATCAAATGAATCACATTTTACTTATTGCTACGACAGAAATTGACCTGATATTAATGGACCAGTATGAAATAGAACTATTTATATTTTGTCTCTCATCTGATAAGTGAGGAAATCTCTTCTCGTATATCAAGTATTTGATTTTAATTAAATAGAAATAGAGGAAATTTCACTTATCAAGGTTTTAGAATAATGGTTTGATGTATCATTATAATGCGTTAGAAATTTGTAGAACCTTAACAGTGTTATGTTGAAATAAAAATAACTAGACGTAAAAAAAAGAAACGAAAACTTATCTAAAAACTATTTTTCATGAAGTTTCCTGTTTGTATAGAAATTTTGATGGCTGACTGTGGTGTCTTGTGGTTTTTTAAAATAAAAATAAACAAGGTCTATCTACCATAGTAGACTTATTAATGGTTTAAAGGTTAAAATGCGGAATCTTCTTTGATTCAAAAAGAAGTCTGAAGTGAGTAAAGCATGTTTTCCCATTGGCTATGAGAGTGGTGGGAACGAAGTGAGGTATTTGGTACGAAGTAAACAGGGAGGTAGCCGAGTATAATGAATAGCTAAAGCACCGCCAGCCACAGTGTATATCATTAGGAGACTTACGACTGGTAGCGAGTACATTGGGCGTCGGCCATTCCTCCGACTGACGCCGTCTCACTGAAATTTAGTTAGAAACGGTTAAAATGGGAAACAGAAGTGAAAAAGAAAAACTATAGCTATGCCATAAAATTGTGGGAAATTTGGTAATAGAAAACCACACTACTATTGGACTCGTTATATCAGAAATGCGTGTTATTTCATTTAGTAATGGTATATGTATTGATAATTTTTGCTTTTCGATCAAATTTAAAATTTCAATTTGAACTATAACTCTGTTAGACTGAAAAATGTTCCACAATTACAGCATTGATACTGTTTATAATTGACTTAAGGTAGCTTTGTTCGAGTTAACTTATTGGAAATGTGATGGTGTGAAAAACCCTCTTTCGAATATAACAGAAATTAAGTGTTTTTTCAGGTAGTGAAGTAAATTATATTATAAATATCTGGACAAGCCAAGGTTGATTATACGATGGATTAAAAAATATAACAGACTGAGCACTGCTTTGTCATTTGCAAATGAAATGCTGATTGGCTACTTAAATACATCTCCACTGTTGAATCGTTATTTTCTATTGAGCATTTGTCAATTTATGTTTTGTGTCATGATATTAGCAAGTGTTATGTGTCTTTTGACTTAGAACGGTAAATTTCTAAGTCAAAAGATACATAACACTTACTACAATGTTGCAACAATATAATGAACCTAGCGTATATAATAATAAAAGTAAAACAGGAATGTAAATAAATATAAATAAAGCAATCAAAAAAGGTTAAAATATGCGAAGACTAATAATGCCTATTCAAGAATTTATTAAATAAGTAAGATTTCAAAGGAACAAAAATGTTTAAAAATGGTCGATGATACTAATCACTAATACTAAGGAAGAAGTTGTGTAAATAAGAGACTAAAAGACAGATTTGATCATCCATGCTCATAGAGCGAGAATATACGAAAGATACATGAGACTTACAGCTGAGCAATTTCTTAGCGAGACATCGGTCGATGTAGCGCACAAGCAGGAGTGCCGCCAGCAGTAAAACGGCCCCCGCCGCCCAGCCACTGGCCACGTTGCCCCACTCGTTCCAAGGTCGCAGTTCGGGTGGGGAACGACCACCCCCTGATTCCTATCGACGCCCATATGTTTAATACAGGTGGCATGCAGCTTTATTCGCTTGAACTAGGAAAGATATATAGAGATATTTTAACGGTTGCCTCACGATTTCTCTTTGTAATATATTGTTTATTCGACAAAACTATATGATAATAATTTTATAAAAATCCGTGTCAGACACACATTGTATAAGAATAACCTTGTAATACCTAGATTTCTTCTCCAAAGGTGAAAAAATCCTTCATGGGTACGAATCCTGGTATACGAATATTTAATAAAATTCCTCAAAATATCTTGCTTAGATTTACCAATTGGCCCTTTTAAAAGAAAAATTAAAACATTTTGTTGTTTAAAGTTCTTTACGTTAAATGCGTGGAACTTAATTGATTGACTCGCATGTGAGATAGCTATTACATTGTATTAAGGTTTTTAACATTTTAACAGTATTTAAAAACAGCAACTGTTGAGTTTCTCGTCGGCTCTTCTCAACAGAACTGCATTCCGAGCCGGTGGTAGCTTCCTCACGAACAAAAGTGTTTCTAAAGCCTATTTGAATAAATATGTATATTAATTTGATTTGAAAGGAGGCTAAACTTAGTCACCCACGGGCTAGTAGCCCACGCCATGGCCTTATATAAATCCCATGAAAAATATAAATCGATAAATCATAAAGGCGTTTGTTGTCTGTTGTTTTTTACTCCTGGAATGGCTTAAGTGTTTGTTGTACAGTGTTGTTTGTTTACTATAACTATGGAGGAGATCAACAGTTCCATATTGTGATAACAAAATAAATGTAGACTCACGTATGGTGAATGTGTGGAGCCGGGTATGCGACGGTCATGCCACATGGGCGGCGGAGTGCCCATGGCTGCAGCCCGCCCCAAAGCTGTGTCTAATCTGTAATAAAATATTAAATAATATTTAGCAAATATTAAGACTTATCTCGCGAACTGTTAGCATGTTTGAAGACATTATATGATAACATATTTTGTAAATTTACCGTTTTCAAAAACATACCATGACTCAAAATATAATATTTTTAAGTTGATATGACAGAACATATTCATTACTTTGAATTGCTTGGTTAACGGATGAACCGATAGATCATGCTGTAGAAGGAAATAAAATTTGTTGCAATTAAATATGTATATAAATGGATTATCGTTACCTTATTAGATGTTGGATTTGCTTGGGCGAATAGAATATGATATCGGGGCGTCCGACATGCGCCCAGTCTAGTTGTATCCGTTGCAAAGCCTGCAACTCTTGCAGAGTCTGCAGGGACTGCAGGGATTGCAGAGGCTGCAGGGGTCCCTTGCCCCTGTGGTGCAGTCTCTCGGCAAGCTCGCGACGAGTGGTCCAGGAGAGCGGCCTGGAAGGCCGCAATGTCGGATGCATTTCACATCTGGTGGATCAAAATAGAGAACATGTTTGAGACGTAGAACAAGTAAACACAATAAAAAAACGTTATAATTTTTTTTTTATATTCAGCACACTGTTTGCTCGAGTAAAAGAATCTTTGGCTATACAATATTGTATATATCATGCACATATAAAATTGGAGCGCATGAATTTAAAAAATCCTTTACTAGTTCATTCTATATAATTTTTTCTAAAAGAAAAAAAATATATACATCTTTTTAGAATATTTAAAAAAATTGTTTTCAATGTTTGTTTGCTCACGATTAATATATGAGAGATTGAGAGAGAGGGAGATATAAGATAGACGTAAATAATCCGACGGATTTAAGTCTGGACTGGAGGAGGGCCAGTGCTCGTGTCGGATGAAGTCAATTTCACGCACCGCCAGCCAGCTTTGCGTGCTTATGTTCTATGAATACAATAAATGATTGAGTATTGAACCCATTAATACCCAGTGTTTGTTATTGAACATGGTATACGAAGGATGTTCCACACGGTTTGTGAGGAATATATTTTGATACACAACTTAATTAATTTTTACGACTTTACAAAAAAAATTACCTCAGTTAGGCCTGAATATGTGACTTTCAGCCAAACCATGAGTGACAATGGAAAATGGCCTCGCTGGACACACGGAATCCGGCTGCACAACTTATCATTTTATTTATTGCAGCTATCCTCCATGGCAAAAATATCCCTTATCCGAAAAAAGAAGTCCATGGTATTTTTTCCTGCACACCGCTTCAACAAAACGTGAGATCTATTAGTTTCAGGTCCATTAAACGCGTACCAATATTGTCTTGCTTTTCTTCGATAAGCTTGAAGCCCTAACATTTCATTAAACACCCTTTTCACCGTCGCTTAACCCCATCTGATGGTCCAACTATTTCGATTTCCTATTTTCGATTCGAATATAGGATATCTTTGGATATGCGCCTTCACAGCTTTTATCACTACTGGAGTCATAACAGTGCGAGAGCGA
>DWHO01004134.1:0-11321 GCA_018247575.1 Eurytides lysithous rurik
CCGACATTTGCAACATCATAGAACTTGCAAATGCGTTGTCAGCCTTTTATGGAGGGAAATTTGGAAGGGGAGTGAAGAAGGGATGGGTGGAGTCAGATGTAGGAAAAGGAATAAGGAGAGGGAAGGGAATGGGCTACTGGCCATCTCAATCATGAACGTCGGACGAAACGCGAAAGCAAAAACACTTTACGCAGATTTTCTGTGAGGTCGTGGAACTTATCCGGTTCGAGCCGGACCATTCAGCAGCGGGAACAGCTGCGTGGCTCTACCAACGTATTTTTACCTTAATATTCTCGAGCAACCTGAGTTGGATTCTGTCTAAATTCAAAAAATGTATTTATTAGTCATTAAAAATTTTATGCGCCGATTTAACACGTGCTGGATGCTTAAGAAAAAAATTGTCTAGAAACCTTACACATACTTTAAATATGTGAAGACCGCTATTCCGCGCTTATACCGTTTGTACAGCAGGGCCTTTGATCAAAAACTTAGGTATTTAAATGATGGTAATTTTAAGATGAGAAAGTAAAATACATACCTTAAAAGGCATATAAACATATAAAACGTAATACAGAAGCCACTAGAGTTGTGTGTTGTGACGTTGAAAAAAATTATATATATAGTACGGAAAACTAATTTACGAGGTAGAATAGTATAACCTATGTATTGTGTTTAAACTTAAAATAATTCTTCTTTCTTAAAGATCCGACCCAATACATATAAGTGGCTTTAACAATTGACAGATCAACTTGAACTAGGTGAAATAAAAAATGAGTATCAAGCGTTCGTTAAAATGCAAAATTTAACACTCTTCTATGTAAATCAGTAAGTTATACTCAATGCTTTCATTCGATTTATTTCACCATGTCATGTCTAATAACAAAACATCTTGCCGGAGTTCAAATATTATATTCAGTTTATGTAGTCGTATTTCTCAAGCATTCTTGAAATTGGAAGAAAAGGCTACCACCGAATCATAAAATTACAACTATCCAGAAGTGAACCGACAAAAAACCCTGTGGTCAAATGCATATTCATTTCACTTTTTGTTATTAAACGTATCCTGACGAATGAATCTAGATAAGGCTTAATAACAACGATCTCCACCTTGTTAAATGAACCTCATTTACGAATATTATCGCACTTTATTTAATTTCAACCCCTTTCGAACACTACAGCGTACGTAGTCTTGGGAGTGACTTTTTTTTAACAACGTATAGTATTTAATTATTTACACTTTATTGCAATACCTTACAACTAAGAGTTATAAACGGCGGACTTAATGCCAGTGGCCATTCTCTTACCTTACAACTAGGAATTACAAAGGGCGGACTTAATGCCATTGGGCATTCTCTTACCTTACAACTAGGAATTACAAAGGGCGGACTTGATGCGTTTGGCCATGAATAAAAGAAAGCATGTGAATTTCATGCGTTAAGCCGTCTATATAATGGCGACTTATCACACCGGCATTGGCTGCTTCGATAACTATACAAGTCTCTTCCAGACCAACACTCGACGCTCAAATCTTATCACGAAACATAAATACACAGTATTTCAACGTCAGATTTAAAAATAACAATTAAAATACACGAGAGACATCTACTGTTGATATACGTAAAACTGCATCACGACCAGATATAAAACTTGGAGATAATTGACTAAATCAATCTCATCGACGGATTACATGTAGTATCTGAAACTGGATATGTCTTTGAACAACTTTCCACCATCGATCGCTACCACTTTCGTTTAGCGAGTTTTTTTTTTTGATGACTTGTGTCAATTAAAGGTTGTGTTTATTAATTCAAATTAGCCGTGTGGAACGTTCCTGCAGACCGATCCGGATTAGGCTCCCAGCGGACGGGCGAAACAACTGAACAAACAAGGCGACCTCCGTCCCCCTTTTAACGAGACCCTCAGCAAACGTGGGTTTGAGTCCACCCCTCCGTGTCTTATTTGGCCCGTGTATTTATGTAATATTTGTCGAATTGTCTTCTATTCGTCGACGGGAATGCAAGAGGTCTGCGCTGATATAATTTGTGCGATCGGTACGTGACGGGCGTCGCGATTGCTCGGATGTTCGGCTAACGATAGGAAGCGGGTTGTTGAAATCTGGTGCGGTCGGTTAGCGACCATGGGATTTGGCTGCTTGTCAAATCTTTTAGAAAACGTAGATGTAGTTAGTAAGAATTATTCATCGATCGAACAAAGATCGATGAATCAAAAATTCTTACTAACGGAAAATTAAAACACGAAGCTAGTGACATAATAGTGACGTGACACACATGAGACGAAAAAAATACTTTTGAATAAAGAGTTTCAGAGTCACATGACCATATATGCAATGGTTTCCACCATTTCGCAAAAGGATTGAGCCACTCTACCTTTGTCAACGGTAGCAAGAGAATATATAAGGACAATAATGTGATTGACAAAAATGCATGTGCACAAACAGTTATTTATTATGTACTTGTGAAATAGTTGTAAATTGTAATGATTACGTATCTTGTCCTAGCTATATATTATTATTTTAACCCTGCGGAAGAGCAGAGCCTCCTAAAACAGGCATATTTTGCTTAAAAGGAGGCTCTAGCCACTTATATTGTAATGCACCTAAATGAAAATAAAGTATTAATAAAAAAAAACATTTTATTAATTTTCTACAAGAAAGAATCTATCTATATATCTACAAAATGACGTAAAATGTATCTATATAAAAATAATATAGTCAAAAATTCATTGGTAATTTTCTCGTTCCATTATATCGATAAAATCTGGACGTATATAACTGCAGTGGGATAAAGATGCTTACTGCATCTTTACAGTTTTATCTCGATACTACCATCATTCACTCTGTGTGAAGACATTAACCTTTTCCATCTTGACCTGAAGCAAAAAATCCGAGATTAAGTGACTGCCACCGACACATAGACATGAAATTTTATTTGCTCTCTACGCAAACATTGCATTGGCTGGGAAACGAACCCGGCGGCGTAATCACTCAGTCTTACTGACAACACGAGCATATGTTTTTGACGAGAGCATAATGAAGCTTTTTTATTGTTTGATAGTCTTTGCGTTATCACAATATAGTTACAGTAAAGTTGTTTTACGCAGTGATGACAACAGAAACAAAATTATCTTTCCAATTTTCAAATACACCTCTTCGGAATTTAAATATAACGTTCATAATATTTGTAATAAATAATTTTTATTTATTTATTTAGACTTTACTGCCACAAACTATAAATCACAACTTAACCTCAATGGGTATTCTCTTCCGGTCAACCCGAGGTGAAGTTAAAATTGTGCCACAATTTTTTTACAAATAAATTTTACGAAATAATAACATAAAATATACATTTTGTTTATCAAAACATAAAGCAAGCATTCAACAGTAAGCTACATTTTTATTAATAAAATGACTTGTTTAATTGTGTTTTGACTTAATCCTATGATTATTTAAATTTCATCCCCAGCAACTATCGGCCATCTCTCATCTTAATGTAGGTATACTCGTATTGATACGAATTTAGGTACCTACCCACTCACCACGGCTGGGCATTCAATCAACCCGTGTTTATAATAACTATGCAAATTGGCCCATTCCAATGCTGCGCTTCAATGGAACAGATATGGCTTATTGTAAACATAATCGAGTTCCGGGTCTTTTTCGTTCAACAAAGTCGCTTAAAGTTCAGTGGTTACAGACTACAATGTTAACTTACGTACTTAAACATTTGCGTCTTTTACAAGAATGTTTAGTCAGATAGATAATTTGATCCATCTTTTACCGACCTCACTAATTAGCTTTTGTATGAACTATAGCAGAACTACATAGAGCTTTAAGGCAAACTTCTTCTTCACTGAGCTAGCTATCTTAAAAACGATATACTAAATACACGCTATTAGATATCTTTAATTAGTAATTCAATTTAGTAATGTAGGCGGAATATCAGGGTAATCGTTTAACAAACATTACATCATAATTATTATTACTTGATAGTTATTACTAGTAAAATCAGCAAGTGTCCAAAGTTCTCTTTGAAATATCTAACTATAATTAGTAACTATTTGAACTAAAATAAATGCTTACAATTTTATTTTTGGGTAGCTACGTTTTAGGAGACCTTGAAAGCCGAATAGTTTAGCTTTAAGTGCTGAATATGAAGTTAATGTGTTTTATATTCTGCGCATGAAACAAGCCATTTATTACGACTTTATCAAAAGCACTAAGGGAACAACAGTCCAATTGAACCATCAAATTTGCGAAGCATAATACAAAAAGTTTATATCTATCGTAAAAGATGTTTAGTCTATGTACAGGGGCCTGAGGCACGTCTATTTCGTTTTTGATACCTTACTGTCAAATTAAATGCCGCTTCGAAAGTATACGGCTCATCTGAATCTCGATATGGTACCGACGTCGTCAACTTGGAGGGGCATATAAATAAACTATGAAGTGTTTGGTAACATTGCTCATGTAAGTCGAGCTTAGAATGTGAAAGCTTTCAGCAGCTGCAACACATCCGCACAGAGCTTTTTGGTAATTGCACAAGTCCTAATGGACGCTTGGCACTACTTCCACATCGATGTAACGTATCGCAGTTATCATATCCAATAACATGTCCATTCACCACAAAGTATCTGAGTTCCAAAGGTGCGTGTTCTTGATGATTTATTCATTGGCGTACGAAGGCAGTGAAATCGACTCGTATGCCAAACGACAAACGCGAACAGCTTAATGGTCTTTTATGTCTTGAAATACGTTGTCAAGTTTCCTTTAAAGGGGGAATTTTTGAGGGGTGGGAGGAGGAGTGGAAGGGAGGGATGGAGGGGAGGAGAGGTAACAGGACAAAGGGAGAGGATGGGCCACCGGCAACCTCACTCACCGAACGAAACGCGGAAGCAAATCACTTTCACTTTAAGCCGATTTTCAGTGAGGTCGTGGTACTTATCCGGTTCGAGCCGGCCTATTTAGTAGTGGGAACAGCTTCATGGCTCTACTACCATATAATTCGCTTCAACTCTTCAAAAAATATTATGCTTTGTGTGTATAAACACACAAACAAATGTTAGAAATATTGTGTATATACACACAAAGCATATTATTGGTTTTTATAAATTTTACTATAAAATGCTAATTCAGGTCGCTTTTTTTATAAAACAACTTATTAAGTACTAGGGACAGTATATAATTTAATAAAATCGATTCATATGCACCAAACTTTGCAACCATGACATCCTGCAAGGCTTAGAAGCCCTTGGACACGCTCCAAGCACCCCGTTCCAGTTGCGGGTATTAAAACGAAATCTTCAATTTATTACGAACTTAATACGACGTTTCTGATATAAGCAGAAATAAAAGCTCTTTAAAGTTACCGAAATAATTTTTAAGAGGCTTTAATACGATATAGACTTGAATCAAATATTATTTGATGTATTCCTTGGATGTTAATCACATTATTTTCTCTAATATAGCAGTGAGTTTTATCACAGAAAAATATTAATCTTTATCGATAGTTACCTTTACATTTTCGCAGAAACCACGTAACGTTAGTAAAATACACTCTTTTAAACATTATTTTCAGTATTTGGTACATCAAATACCTTTTGAACTCTACTTCTGGACTGGCTGGCCCGTTGGTGTAGTGGTTAGTGCTCCTGACTGCAAAACCAAAGGTCGTGGGTTCGATTCCCATCCAGGACAAAGTATTTGTGCGATGAGCACAGTTATTTGTTCTGTGTCTGGGTGTTAATTATCTATAGAAGTATATATTTAAAAATATATTAGTATGTTTTTCAGTTGTCTGATTGTTCCAAACTAGGCAGAGCCTGTACTACAGACTCTGTCTAGTTTGGGATCAGATGGTAATATGTGAGATGTCCCATGATATTATTATTATTATTATTATAATCATATGTATTTCATGAATGACAGAAAAAAATAATGTCCACAAAACTATAACTATAACCATAAACTAATACTTTACCAAATTTCATTCTCATTCGCGAGCGCAATATGCTGTAAAGGGGGCCCAAAGTTTTCTCTTTACATATATATAAATAAGTGAAATCAATCTTATTTGCATCTGTAAGATGTCATAAACAAACGTCAGGCAAAACGCCTGCTTCTAAAATTCACATAACGAGTCATACTCGTCCGCTGTAACTTCGTCCAAGTAAGCAGATAACAAATCTTACTTGTCAAATATATCTAAATGATGTTATATGATTGTAATGGTGGTCCTGCCGAGTCTATCTTCAATGTACTCCCAGTTATCCTACTGTAAATCAGAATTGAAATACAAAGCTTTAATTACATAGACATAGACCATTTTGTTAGTAGAAGCGCAGCGCAGACGGAAGGTTTTCAAAATCATACAATAATTTCAAAGTCATTATTGTACAAAGCACTTATTTCTCTGTGCTGCTATCGATAAATGTGTTTACTTCCTAGTTCACGATTTGCTCGTTATTTCCTGAACAAAATGATGTGATAAAGAACACCTGTTTGTTTGTTATGGCAAAAGTTAAGGAAAGTTTGAATAAATGTTAAACAATCTCGATTAAAATCCGATTCATTGCTTTAGAAACTGAAGGATATTCTATCCCAACCGGTTCAGCAGATTTTGAGATATCCATAGACAAAGGTAGCACGATGTGTTATTCATATTTAGTTAAAGTGAAAATTATTTACAAGTTTTATCGTAATAAAGGGAATTTAGAATCAAATCAATCACGATAAAATCAGTAAATTCGTTTTATTATCACTGTGTCTAGCATTTGAACAAATAAAGTAACAAACACAATACAAGAGATCATCGTATTCCCATTTTGTTAAAGTGGCGAACAGAAAGGTGATATTAATAATAACTGTCGTTTATATTAAAAACATTCACGAGGTTGACATTATTTACATGTCAAAAGCGGCTTTCGAAGTTTCTGGATGAAATCCGACACTGTAAATACGTAAGTTTAATTACGTTTGGTTGAGGGCTTCGTTCTCTTCGTTCTTCGTTTGTATATATGCAATCACATGGCGGATTAATATTTCCAATTGCAAGAAGAATTAGATAGAAGACAAGGCTGACCATCTCCGTTTAAGCCTATAAGTCTTATTTTTCTATGAGAGAAAATGACAAGACGAGGAACTCGAGTGCTAGAAGGTAAGCGGGAGGTCTAGCTCTAACACCTGCAAACCTGCTCGTCGTCCGAAGATTTAAGCTGTTATATCTAAGTCAAAGTCAAAGTCAAAATTCTTTATTCAAAATTGGATTGGTTTACAATCGCTTTTTGACGTCTAATGATATATCGCCTGTTCGGAAAAAATGCCTTAGTTCTGAGAAGAACGGGCGAAAGAAACTCAGCGGGACTTCAACTTGTTTTTTTACGTAAATTACGTTGACAATTTTTATAATTTATCTCTGTAACGAAGCTGGCAATATAGTCCCTCAAACCGGAAGCTCGGCAATACCTTGCAGATAATCGATTGATGACAGAACAACTGGCAATGCGTGGTTCCAACCTCAGCCCCAAACTCCGCAAAAGAAACCTTTTTGAAAAATGTTTAACTTCCCATTAACGTAATGAGATATAGCAGTTAATATAATTTGAATATACCAATATAAGATCATCTCCAATTAACGCCTAAAATAAAATGCTGTAAAAAAGTTCCTCAATCAAATATTTATTTTATAGCTTCATCTGTATACATTTTAAAATGTCTATTAAGATATTCGTGTTATATGTCGTGAGTTAACAAATTTTAGTAACATTAAACGATTCGATGTTATCTAATTTTGCCCAAAACAAGAGTAAATAATTCTCCCTCCAATATACCGGCTCAGGAATTCCAATAAAGATGTTCCGACGTAACAAATTTCATAAGTAAATATAGCCGAAAGTCCATTGTTTATTAAAACAATTTAAAGAGGAGGGTGTAGATGGGTCGTGATTCCGAGATTCGATTTATAAACATAAAATCTATTACAATATCGATTTAATTCGATTTACCTTAGTCCCATTTTTGTATATACGTATATATTTATATACTGTCATTAACGAAATCGTCCGCCTAAAGTGGATAAGGCCCGTAATTCGATGATCGATTTTCTATTTAATTTGCCCCACAAAGTCTTCCCCGGGTCGGTAATATCGAGAGTGGGGTGACTTTTCGTCGGGTGTCTAATCTACTCTGATAGCGACTTAATCCCGCCCGATTATAGCCAACAGCGGAGATGTATTCCACCGTTATTGTATACCATGTATTCTAAGGTCGTTCTTATCAATAATAATCCGGGATAGCGGAATAAAAAAGCAGACAAGAATGATTTGAAAACGATATTGAAATTAAAGAACTTTCTATTAAATAACTTGGCAGAGGAATAACAATTACAGTTTTAGTCTATGTATGTCTTACTTTAATTCGGTTTTGTTTTTGTATAGTTTATTATATATCCCATATTCGTTATAATATATATGTATGTACATATATATATATATATATTCTATTTCTGTGAGTGTGTATATTTAAAAACTAACCTAGCAAATAATTTGTTTTTCATTTCACATAAAAATTAACTTTATTTAAAAAGCGTCTTTTTGACAAAATTTATGTAAGTAAATTTTAGTTGTGGTCTCTGTTCTACTTTCTGTTTCTATACTTTACATTTTTACCTGGTTTTCACAGGTATGTGAATAATGGTACCTAATAAATGAATGGTACCTGTGAAAACTTTTAATCGGCCCTTATTTTTACATTTTTAATTCTTTATCTCTGTATTTATATTAGCTGTAAGTTTTCTTATTAAATAAATAAATAAATGATTTAGATCAATATAGTGCTGGACTTTTACCATCATCACGATATTTAAATGCGTATTATTTACGTTCCTTTTTACATTTTATTTCATTGTTATGTTTTTGCTAATGTGCTTTTATATCCTAAACTTGTTTAATGTATGTTGAATAAATTTAAAATTATTGTTATTTGTTAAAGATATCGAGATAAAAATAAAAACCGTTCAGTTATACAAAGAAAAAAACGTGCACCTTGATAACTAACTGCGAATAAAATAAGAGTATTCTGTTAATAACAGCCGTATCGTCTTAAAGTAAACTAACCGAAACCGAAACCAAAAAATATTATTTATTGCTTCAAACAATATTTGTAAAATCTTTTACGAGCATCGGTTATTAAATAAGTGATGCTTTCAATTGTGCATCAGAGATAGCAGTAGCAACTGTGTGGCTCGACCACCACAGGAGATCATGGGTTTTTTAAAGGAAAAACTGCCAAGACGAATTCATTCACTCAGCAAAGTTACCTTTGTTATGTATCAGTCACCGCTGGTAGGTTTTCTTTAGCTCACTATTTTTTTTTGTCTGCCTTCCAAATAAGCAATAAACTCTCCTGATTGGAAGTGATCACTGCACTGGGCATTGGTAACAGAGACTATAGCAACCTCATCGAAGGTTTATAAACTGGTGTATTTTGTCCTGAATTATTAGGAAATTTTCTTCCTGAATATATAACTCCTGATATATTCGATAAAATATACAAAGTAACAAAACGTTTCTTCGCCGAACCGCTAAATTAAGCCGATCAGAAAAAAATTGGTCATTGAGTGTAAGCTTAAGTGTAAGCTGTTTAACTTCGAATGCAGTCAAAAGAAAGGAGCTGATATTGCCTAGCAATCCGTCTGGCTGTGACTGCACCTTATAAAGTTGGAGGCGGTGGGTCAAAAAATACTTTTCTCTTGTTACCTTTCAAATGATCCTTAATATGCTCGATATATGTTGCGAAAAATTCCGATTATTGCTGTGGCATTAAAAGGATTTGCATTCATAAACGGGAGAAACGACAAAAGGTCTTTCTTTTTAGAGATGAACGCGTAATTCTTGTATTTGTTTGAAAGCTAGGTTCGGCTTAACAACTCCTTGGTGTATCTTAAGGAATATTTCCCTAGCCAGTATATAAGGCATAAAGAAAAAACGCATATAGAGAGAAAACATGTGGGAAATCAGTTTTTACAATTTCGGAATCAGAACATGCACTATTAGCAATCACCCATGACAAAGCCGGTAACTGAGTTGCATAATTTCTTATTTGGTCTAAAAGTCTTGAACACTGAAATGAGCGCTATGTTTTTAAATGTAGCCTGATTAAGCGCATGTTCACCGTATAGCCTATAACCTATAACTTTCACATTATATTAAGTCGTAGTTTATGTCCTGAAAAGAGAAATTCTGTTTCCGAATAGGATTTTGCCTGATTTCCATCTTGACTGCCTTAATGACGGTAAGCACGGCAGAATAAGGCCTGCCATTTTGCGACTATTGAATAAGATATGAAAAGTTTCAACCAACACTCTATTACATGTCATAAGCCTATTTTAACATACACGTTTTAGCAATACGATATAGTTGGTAGTATATTCAAGCATCTTCTTTATTGGCGTTTATGGGACTAAACTACTATACTACAGAAAACTACTATTACTACAGAAAATTAACGTGAAGTAGAAGTATTTGCGCTTCCGTTTCATCCGGTGTATGAGTTTGTTGGTGACCCCCCCCCCACATTTACGCTTGGTGATCGCTTACCATTAGGTGAGCCACATGCTTGTTTCTAACAAGCACTTTAATGGATGGGAGGTTTTGAAAGAGGGAGGAGAGAGAGAGGAGGAGGGATACGCAGGGAAGGGAGTTTAAGGGGAAGGAAGGTGAGGGAGGGGGATGGGCCATCGGCCACCACACTCATCGGACAAAACTCGAAGGCAAAAGCATTCTACTATTACTAACTCCGATTTTCTGTGACGTTGTGATAGGTATTTGGTTTGAGCCCGACCATTATGTAGTGGAAGCAGCTTCGTCGCTATACCAGTATAAAATGGCTGTATAAATAGATTTGGAAAAAAATAATACAATAGTTTATTAGGTTACTTAGGGAGTAATCCATTCATATTGAAGCCTTTAGATATGACTTTAATAAAAAAAAGGATATTATTACAATTGTCAATTTACAACAAAATGTTCCTCGTGAATTCTGATTAAATAAGACTTCAGTAACTTCTAGAACTAAGGTATCTGAATAGGTCCGGCGATCGTCAAGGGGTGTATTGACCCAACTCCGTGTTGATAGTATTACATAGTTGAAATTAACTGAGTACAATGGCTGCCTATTATTTTATTAGATGGAACGTTTAATGTTAAATTGGTATAAGTCTAAGTTTTTTATTTATGTAGTAGGCTGACAAACGAGCAAGTGGTTCACCTGATGGTAAGCGATTACCGCCGCCCATGGACATTTGCAA